>LGRX02002819.1:0-23857 GCA_001247695.2 Cymbomonas tetramitiformis | reverse complement strand
TTAGGAAACTTGGGCGGTCACTGTCATCGCCCCGCCCAAGCTTTCGAAAGCTTGGGCGGTCACTGCCATCGCCTCTGCCCAAGTCTTCGAAAACTTGGGCGGTCACTGTCATCGCCCCGCCCAAGTTTTCGAAAACTTGGGCGGTCACTGTCATCGCCCCGCCCAAGTTTTAGGAAACTTGGGCGGTCACTGTCATCGCCCCGCCCAAGTCTTCGAAAACTTGGGCGGTCACTGTCATCGCCCCGCCCAAGTCTTTGGAAACTTGGGCGGTCACTGTCATCGCCCCGCCCAAGTCTTAGGAAACTTGGGCGGTCACTGTCCTCGCTCCGCCCAAGTGTTAGGACACTTGGGCGGTCACTGTCCTCGCCCCGCCCAAGTCTTAGGAAACTTGGGCGATCACTGTCATCGCCCCGCCCAAGTCTTAGGAAACTTGGGCGGTCACTGTCCTCGCCCCGCCCAAGTCTTAGGAAACTTGGGCGGTCACGGTCATCGCCCCGCCCAAGTCTTAGGAAACTTGGGTGGTCACTGTCATCGCCCCGCCCAAGTCTTCGAAAACTTGGGCGGTCACTGTCATCGCCCCGCCCAAGTCTTCGGAAACTTGGGCGGTCACTGTCCTCGCCCCGCCCAAGTCTTCGAAAACTTGGGCGGTCACTGTCATCGCCCCGCCCAAGTCTTCGGAAACTTGGGCGGTCAATGTCATCGCCCCGCCCAAGTCTTAGGAAACTTGGGCGGTCACTGTCCTCGCTCCGCCCAAGTCTTAGGAAACTTGGGCGGTCACGGTCATCGCCCCGCCCACGTCTTAGGAAACTTGGGCGGTCACTGTCATCGCCCCGCCCAAGTCTTCGGAAACTTGGGCGGTCACTGTCATCGCCCCGCCCAAGTCTTCGGAAACTTGGGCGGTCACTGTCATCGCCCCGCCCAAGTCTTCGAAAACTTGGGCGGTCACGGTCATCGCCCCGCCCAAGTCTTCGGAAACTTGGGCGGTCACTGTCATCGCCCCGCCCAAGTCTTCGGAAACTTGGGCGGTCACTGTCATCGCCCCGCCCAAGTCTTCGAAAACTTGGGCGGTCACTGTCATCGCCCCGCCCAAGTCTTAGGAAACTTGGGCGGTCACTGTCATCGCCCCGCCCAAGTCTTAGGAAACTTGGGCGGCGGCCACTGGTCATCGCCCCGCCCAAGTCTTCGAAAACTTGGGCGGTCACTGTCATCGCCCCGCCCAAGTTTTAGAAAACTTGGGCGGTCACTGTCATCGCCCCGCCCAAGTCTTAGGAAACTTGGGCGGTCACTGTCATCGCCCCGCCCAAGTCTTAGGAAACTTGGGCGGTCACTGTCATCGCCCCGCCCAAGTCTTAGGAAACTTGGGCGGTCACTGTCATCGCCCCGCCCAAGTCTTAGGAAACTTGGGCGGTCACTGTCATCGCCCCGCCCAAGTTTTAGGAAACTTGGGCGGTCACGGTCATCGCCCCGCCCAAGTTTTCGAAAACTTGGGCGGTCACTGTCATCGCCCCGCCCAAGTCTTAGGAAACTTGGGCGGTCACTGTCATCGCCCCGCCCAAGTCTTCGAAACTTGGGCGGTCACTGTCATCGCCCCGCCCAATTTCAACTTGGGCGGTTCATCGCCCAAGTCTTAGGAAACTTGGGCGGTCACTGTCATCGCCCCGCCCAAGTTTTCGAAAACTTGGGCGGTCACTGTCATCGCCCCGCCCAAGTCTTCGGAAACTTGGGCGGTCACTGTCATCGCCCCGCCCAAGTCTTAGGAAACTTGGGCGGTCACTGTCATCGCCCCGCCCAAGTCTTAGGAAACTTGGGCGGTCACTGTCATCGCCCCGCACAAGTCTTAGGAAACTTGGGTGGTCACTGTCATCGCCCCGCCCAAGTCGTAGGAAACTTGGGCGGTCACGATCATCGCCCCGCCCAAGTCTTAGGAAACTTGGGCGGTCACTGTCATCGCCCCGCCCAAGTCTTAGGAAACTTGGGCGGTCACGATCATCGCACCGCCCAAGTTCTCGAAAACTTGGGCGGTCACTGTCATCGCCCCGCCCAAGTCTTAGGAAACTTGGGCGGTCACTGTCATCGCCCCGCCCAAGTCTTAGGAAACTTGGGCGGTCACTGTCATCGCCCCGCCCAAGTCTTAGGAAACTTGGGCGGTCACGGTCATCGCCCCGCCCAAGTCTTAGGAAACTTGGGCGGTCACTGTCATCGCCCCGCCCAAGTCTTAGGAAACTTGGGCGGTCACTGTCATCGCCCCGCCCAAGTCTTAGGAAACTTGGGCGGTCACGGTCATCGCCCCGCCCAAGTTCTAGGAAACAAGGACCCTCATATCAGGTAAGCGTTCAAATATGAAACAACATAACAACGGTACGCGTCTAACTGCGCATCTCCTTTTATCTTCCTGCAGCAGATCGCTTTCCAGCTCTGTCAGGGCACCGTGCGTTGTTTCGCTGTAGCGGTTTCTATTTCGCCAGGCCCGCCACTCCAAATCTGAGTATCGGTGGTAGATCCACCCGCCCTCATACCAGTACACGAGATGCCTCACACCGAACCTTTCGCTGGATCTACGGCCGTGGACGTACATCGGCCAAACCAGTGATAGGTCCTGAGATTAACTGCATGTTGCCCGAAGCCCTCCCAGTCTTCGTCTGCTTGTTTTCGCGCTTGCTGCCACAAGCGGAGAATTAGACAAAAAAAACGAGCGACCAAAAAACCGCGCTTCCAGGAGTGCTGCCTCCCTATTCTTTGCAGTCACGGGTTTGCGGGGGAGGGGGTGGCGGCGCGGGGAGGTTGGAACAAAACCTATATTCCTCACTACAGGCGCTTGGTACTTCGCACAACCTCGGAGTGGTCGAGGCCCGGAGAGATGATCATCCCTTCCTGTCAGTGGGTTGGCCCGAGTTGGATTCAGAGCTTGCTGGGTGGGTTTTCTTTGCGCAGCTCAAAATCAAGTTGCAGAAACACCTTTCTGCGGTTTTGAACGGATCCGATTGACTTTTATTTATTTGATGAAGCTGCGCCTGCCTCTCGAGCTCGGTTGCTTTCTCTTTCCCAACGTGCCGCCACTGCTCACGTGGCAGCCACCCCCGCGTCGTTTTTCCGGCTTCCACCCACCGCGCTCAGACAGTTGCTGCCTTGGCGTTGCAATTGGGTGGCCCGATGCCTATTCTAGCTCGTGTGCATACAATCATGTGTATGTGGTGTTTCTATTGACCCCTTTGGCTACCACTGCCGTGGATGGGCTACCACGGCACATCATGCCGTTCGTGATGCGCTGGCATGATGTGCTGGCATCCACTGTGCTCACACTGTTGCCTTTCAGTAAAATTGATTATTGCAATCTGGCGACAAATTATGGAAACTATAATTATTTCACCCAAGCGAACACGTGATCAACAAATAAATAGTCTAATTAATGATAATTCCAGGTTTCCCTTTCGCGTGAAACAAAAACAAGGCATAATAGTGGGGGAAATAGATATCCTCGTCTCAGGGCGCACAATAAATCCAAATAGCCACAAACTAAAATGTATATCTGCGATCGTGGACCACTGTTATGCGGCTGATGTACTCTACATATCGTGTAGTGGCTAGAATTAGCCAAGTAGGTGTGTAGATGCTCTAGATTGGAGATCCCGATGTAGCCAAATGTGGTATGACATTGGTATAACCATTTTTACTGCAAGGGTGCATGCCAATTGTTTGCTTCTTGACTACTGTAGTCTAAAGTCTAGTCTTTCAAAACAGGCCGTCGGGACTCGGGACGAGAGGGAATATCGAGTGGTAGTAACGAATGCTTGATCTGCAAACTTCGCGGGAGACTGGGGCGTGTATGCCAGTGTAAACCGGCGTGACCACGGGGGGTGTTGGCCAAACGTCACCGGTTGGACCAGCTCACACAGGCTTCCATTTTTTCGAGCCTCAGGGTGAAGGTCGTGAAGGCCTCAGCAGCCACACCGGACCCGATAGTTCAAAGGCCACCAACAGGTGTCTTTGGAACCGAGGAGGACATCGAGGACCTCGACCCTGTATTGCGTGCCGTAATCTCGAAATGCGAATAAGCCTATGTGATAACACACAAAACGTTGGGAGGAACAAATGAATAGTGTAAATATTTAGTAGGTCGACCGCAAAATATGCGTGCAATAGAACAATTCAATAGTTCAGAAACTAGATAAATACATGCCTGAAAAGTGATCCAAAGAGCGATAAGCAATCAAACTAAATAAGTCGCCGTCGCCTAAAACCACTATAAAAAATAAAAAATATTGCTAGTGTCGTGGAGCATTAAAGTCAATAGTGTGAGCACAATATACTGAAGCAAGTCTTTGATCCAGCTTTTGCGCATCGTGGAGGATCGCAGCAATAATCATGGGCATTCGTCTGATTGGAAGCCCGACATCACAGTGCTTAACCACGATGGACGAGGCAGCCATGTCGTGATTGACGTGAGTCTTGCATTCCCTTGTTGTGTCTCGTATGTGGATCGGGCTGCTCATCGGGAGCCGCTGCGGGCTGCGGCGGTACATGAGCGAGCCAAGAGGGCATTGAACGGGCCAACCTGGCCTCACACGCGCGTGCCTTTTGCGATGGAGTCTTTTGGAGGTTTGGGGAAATCGGCGCGGAAGTTATTCGACAATTATGTACAGCGCAGGCAAGACCGTTTGTTTCAGGACGAGGAAGATGATGCAACATGAAGCACGCGGAGCTTTTCGACCTATTGGTTGCAGCGGATGCTGGTTACCTTGCACGGCTCAGGGCTACAGAATTGCTTGCAGGGCCAGTCATGCTTACGATCAGCATGGGTGAACGCTGGGAATTCGATGCATGATGTTGATTTAGTTGGTAGTTTTGGCATTTGGACGAGTTTGTTTGTTTGCTTGCCTTATTTTAATTGTGAGATGTGCGAACCTTACTGTAAATTTTCTGATACCGCTTTTTAAACCCTGTTTATATGATGGCTTTTTCGGGGGCTCGGGGAAGTATTCCTCAAGTTCGTTAATTAGTTATTGGAATGTGTGGGCGTATGGCAGAACCTTAAGGTGAAAATATCGATTTACCTATTAAAAATAATTATATAGAGCATGAGCCGGATTTGACAGTAGATGAGCATAAGCATTTCACTCCGTATAGATCCCAATGTGCGATAGATCGTAGCTTCTGTGTTAACCACTGCGAGGGATCGGTTTTCATTGCAATGTTAATTGATACAAGTACCCTTGCCCTTGCATACACTAACAGGTCTAGTTGCGTTATTGCGCTGATGATAAATAAACGGTGGCCATCTTGTAAAGCATGAAATATACGAGTATCAGGAAGAATCCATTGTGGATATTTTGTGCATGTCCAATTCGGGCATCTTATATAGCTGTGGCACTGTTTAACGATGATCATCGAATAATGACCAGAAGTGTTGCATAGCGAAGCAATGGATTATGAACCATGAGCAATGAAGTGACAAATGATGCACCATGTGCATCCAGACATAATTCACCTTGCATACAACAAGAAATACCCACGCGCACAGGATTCTGCATCTATCGCACAAAAACATAAAACCTCCCAACGGACAATCTCCCACCGGTCATAAATGTTGGATGCGGCAAATGCACACATGCAAGTGCGGCGATCTGTGAAATAATAATCTACATCTGCGACAAAAACTCCCTTGCAACAAAAAGTCTAACCGATTTAACAAATAATCCACGTTACCGAGCAGCGAGGGTGACATTTTCTGTTGCAAGCAGATTCGGTGGGATACATAAACATTATTCCTAAAATCTCAACCGGTTATCAGTAATATTTCAGGAAAGCCTCTTGCACAAAAATATACATGTGAAACCAGGGGAATTCTTACATTCACAAACTGCTCATCGATTGGTTATCCATGCTGGGAAAATTATGCAACATGCCGTGGATTATACAAACCACTCCAATTCATAGCTTTTCTGCAGTTCCAAAGATCCGCTTGGCACATTCTTCGGAAGCTGTCATGCAATATCCCTCAGGTTGAATATACTGCAGATGGCTATAATGGAATGAGGGGCATCAAGCCAGCTGTTTGCCCCCTCCCATGAATAGGCCTCGTCACGAATAAGCCTTGTCATGAGATAGAAACATATGGAACCACATGGCGAAATTCCACAGGACGCTGAGGGAGCCCTCCAACATCACCATCATCTTCAAACTCAAGTGTGTAATCCCCGTAGTCACCACTTTTATAGCGGCGCGCCGAACTGAATGTAGCCCATCACCACATCCCTCAAAAGCGCGCAATTCGTCTGAGACTGCTGCAATCACCATGCACTTACAACATGGATCTACTTCCACACACAGCTACCATGATGACACGCGAGATGACCACCTTCACATCTGGTCAAACCAAATCTGTAAATCGTTCTTAGCACTATCCCCATAGGCTCACCCTTTACATTGATGGTACTGCAAGTTTTGGGTGGGAGGGCAAAAGTGTTGATCGACCCAGGGCGCCACTCCTCGATTTCCAAATGCAACCTACGCTGTTCTATAGAGCATGGCAGAAGGGAAGGGGCATGCGGTGGTTGCGCGCGTGGGGGGGGAGACGTGCAGGTGCTGCGCATGGGGGGGAATAGTAAGCTGGTTTGCTTGGCAGGGAAGCCATTAGGGTCATCTGCACGGGTAGTGGACTGTTGCGGTTAGGGTTAGGGTTAGGGTTAGGGTAGGGCATGCATGAAGGGGATACTGAATATTGTGAGGGTCACTGTTCATGAACAGAAGAGGAGGTTGAGGCTGTGCACACAGGGGTGGCCATATTTGGGCAGGGCGCAGCAACACGAGGGGATAGGCTCTGCGTTCACGAGAGAGAGCAAGCGTTCACTCTCAGGGGGTAGGGCGAGGGGCATACGACACTATGGTGGCCTTGTAGAAGGTTGTGGTGCCGGGGTACACCTGCTAGAACCGCAGCGGGTTCCCCCTCAGCGGAAAATAGGAGAGTGGCCCCGCCTTCCTCTTCCCTAAAAATAAGGCGTACGCGCTCTCAAAATACCATCTTCCCAATTCATTATCGCATCTACGTGCAAAAGTGTGCCAGCAGGGTTGTCCCACTGGTCACGCTTGAGACGGCACCAACAACAACATAGGTAGGCCAGACAGAGAGTGCCCTCGTGATGGTGCAAGTACAGCCTCTGGACCATCGACGCTGCAAGCCGATACCCGAGCAGGGACACCCTGGCTGAGATACTGCAGGAACGCCAGCGCCCAACGAGAGCGGCCGGCGGAAATCCGCGAGTCCGTCGAAGCGCCAGCAGGAGGCGGAGGGCGGATGGCGCACTGCGAGCACAATGGAGCCGGGCGGCAGGTTGTTCTGCTCGCGCGTTGAGTTGCTCTTAGGCAGCGCCACCAAGTGTCCCTGTGCCATCCGCAGTGCCCGCCATCAGCGCTCACCACTCTCTCTAGCCCCAACATCAGCGCTCACCTCTCTCTCTAACCACACCATCAGCGCTCATCACTCTCTCTCGCCCCGCCATCAGCGCTCACCACTTTCTCTAGCCCCAACATCAGCGCTCACCACTCTCTCTCGCCCCACGATCAGCGCTCACCACCCTCTTTAGCCCCGCCATCAGCGCTCACCACTCTCTCTAGCCCCGCCATCAGCGCTCACCACTCTCTCTTGCCCGCCATGATGCCCCGCCGAGCGCTCACCACTCTCTAGCCCCGCCATGAGGCGCTCACCACTCTCTCTAGCCCCGCCATCAGCTCACCACTCTCTCTAGCCTCGCCATGGCGCTCACCACTCTCTCTCTACCATGACTCTCTCTAGCCCCGCCATCCAGCGCTCACCACTCTCTCTAGCCCGCCATCAGCGCTCACCACTCTCTCTAGCCTCGCCATGAGCGCTCACCACTCTCTCTAGCCCCGCCATCAGCGCTCACCACTCTCTCTAGCCCCGCCATCAGCGCTCACCACTCTCTCTAGCCCCGCCATCAGCGCTCACACTCTCTCTAGCCCCGGCAGCTGCACTGCGCCGCGCCAGGCGTGCGCTCCCTCGCCAGCTGCGCGAGGAGCTCCAACAGCGGCTCCCCGGCACGCCCCTCAAAAGGTTCACAATACACCCACATGCGAGACCCTCCACCATTTGCGTCAGGCACAGCGCACCCAATGGCCAGCGGGAGGCTAGCAAACACCACTTTGTTTAACAAGCCTCCACATTCATCGCGGTGCGGGAGGGCGGCATGCCTGCCGTCCTGCGCTTCGAGCCTGCTGCAGGATGCAGAGAGGTCCGCCAGCCACAGCCCCCCCCCTAAAGTGGGTTGCAGGGCTTCGAGCATGCTACGGGATGCAGAGAGGTCCGCCAGCCACAGGCCCCCCATAAAGTGGGTTGTGGCGCTTCGAGCCTGCTGCAGGATGCAGAGAGGTCCGCCAGCCACAGGCCCCCCCCTAAAGTGGGTTGTGGCGCTTCGAGCCTGCTGCAGGATGCAGAGAGGTCCGCCAGCCACAGGCCCCCCATAAAGTGGGTTGTGGCGCTTCGAGCCTGCTGCAGGATGCAGAGAGGTCCGCCAGCCACAGGCCCCCCCCTAAAGTGGGTTGTGGCGCTTCGAGCCTGCTGCAGGATGCAGAGAGGTCCGCCAGCCATAGGCCCCCCATAAAGTGGGTTGTGGCGCTTCGAGCCTGCTGCAGGATGCGAGCGGCTGCATCCCCTCCACAGTAAGTGGCCACGCATCGCGTCAACTTCAGCCTTGCTCGCCACCGCACAGGGAAGGACAAGTGTCGAGCTGCTGTTAACATGGACCCAAGTCGATCCTGAAGGTGGGCACACAGCGACAGAGTGCTCACCGGCGTCAGAGTGTACACTTGCGTGTCGCCTTCGCCTGCTTCCTCGTCCCTCACTTGGTACATCTCCCTCTCTGCAGGGCAGCCGGGCGAGCGGCGGGGCAGAACGCGCTGGTCAGGCAGAACCGTAGAAGACTCTGTGGTCTTCCTCGGCTGGGGCAAGGAGGCCATACGCCTTTCCAAAGAAAATGTGTGGGGCGAAGAGGAAGGAAGACACGGAGGGCTGGCGACCTTGCTTCTTTGAGTGAAGAACTACACACCAAAACATGCATGGCAAAAACTCGAAAGCCACAAGGATTACGGTCAAGCTCCTACTGTGCTTTACTGTGCCCGAGCTTTCCCCTTCCCCCAAGCTCGAACATGTTCCCCCCATGCATCTCCCCTCGAGCATCAATCACCCCCCGCCTCCCCAATGTATCACCCCTCCAGCACCAATCATCTCCCCCCCAACCAATGCAAAGCAGCATGGATGGATGTATGTATGTAGACTGCGCAGCTGTACGCCACTCAATGTGTGCTTCCCTGGGCTGGACATAACCTCAAAGTGCCGCGGTTATAATCCCGGTAAGAACCTTATTCGAAGTCAAAGGTTATAACCTGCGGTTATATGAGGGACAATTATGAATACAGTATATCTTATACCAGAGTGTAGTGGAAGCATTGCGATGACAAAAACACCTACACTTCTCGTTACACAAGCTATTGTATTACATTAGCAGGATTGGCTTTCACAAACGAAGTATGATCATATCTTACAGTATCGTTATATCGTATTATCACTTAATCCCTGTCATGGCCTCGAGAGCGCCCACAATATGGAACCTCTCCGCACTGGCACGATTCACCCTGGTTATAACCTAATTTCAGACCCCAAGGTTATAACTGGTTACCGGTTTTGTCCAACCCACCTGAATCCCGGGTATCGGAGTAAGCCATTCCTGCTGGCATGCCCACCGGCGGCTTCACAATCGATGCATGCATGGAACCTGCTGGTTGATAAATGCAAACTAATGATGCGACTCCCACACACTGAACGGCATGAGATCCGCCGACAAAAGCCAGCCCACCATCATCCCAGTGGAGCGAGAAGCATTCAGGAACAGGCTGCCCAAAAGAAAGCAGCGCATTGGACTAACCTGGCATGTACTGCACGACGGTTGCCACGATCCACCTATTCGTGCCCTGCATCGTGCACCACCCGTGCCCGAGCTGAGCGCTCTGCCAACCGTGCCCGAGCTGAGCTGCCCACCACCCGCGCCTGAGCTGAGCGTCCCACCACCCGCGCCCGAGCTGAGCGGCCCCGCCACCCGTGCCCAGCTGAGCGTCCCACCACCCGTGCCCGAGCTGAGCGTCCCACCACCCGCGCCCGAGCTCCCACCACCCGCGCCCGAGCTGAGCGCCACCCGCGCCTCGAGCTGAGCGTCCCACCACCCCGCGCTGAGCTGAGCTGCCCCACCACCCGCGCCCCCCACCACCCACTGAGCGTCCCACCACCCGCGCCCGAGCTGAGCGTCCCACCACCCGTGCCCGAGCTGAGCGCCCCACCACCCGCCTGAGCCGAGCGTCCCACCACCCGCGCCCGAGCTGAGCGTCCCACCACCCGCGCCTGAGCCGAGCGTCCCACCACCCGTGCCCGAGCTGAGCGAGTCGTTAACCCCGTCCAGCCGGCATATACCGCAAGGCGCGCCTGCCTTTGTAGAGTGAGGCTCTTGCACATGCAGAGGAACCACACTGCGCTTAGGGGAAGCGAGTCATTACCTCACTGCTGGTGACGCAGGCAGCCACTGACTCGCCAGCGCTGAAGTTGCGAGCGGATTGGTCAGAGGAAGAGCGCCGCCTGGGGAATAGAGCAACGCCACACCCAGCACCATGCACACTCCTCGATCAAACACGGCTACAGGCATCCACTTTGTAAGTTGCTCGAACTGCCACTGTGGTGGTCAGTCTCGGATATAATACTCTGATGGCAAGATGCTGCGAAAAGAAACAGTGACACCCAAAGCAAGCATGCGAGCTCCGGCACATCGGATAAAAGCGCAAAGCCAGGGACAAGACTTGAAGAGCGCGTGCCAGTGCAGTAGCCGTCATTGCCCGCCAGTTGCCAGGTTTGAGCTGCAAACTGTTTGGAAGCAATAAATCCTGTATGAACGGGCAGTCAGCGCTCGTCTATGGGTCGGGGGCTATGCGCCAGGCACCAGGTCGCAAAATAAGTCCTGTCATTGATAGTATTCTGTCATTTTGCTTGTCTGCAGGGCGGTGGAGCAGGTGAAGGGATGCGAAGGACTCCGACAGCCTGCGAGAACTTGAGAAGTGGCGGGCGGAAGGGGAATTCTGCACAGGGCGGAACACGTCGGTCACTTTTGCCTTCCCGACGACGTCCTTACCACCTTTCACCTCTCTCGAAGGCGACCCCGCTTCCATGCATTAATTGTGTCACCTGCCTCCCACAGGGTTGCGATGGTCCAGCGGTAGGTCTAGGGGAACGGATCGGCAGTTCCAAAGCCGTTGGTGAAGTGTTCGATCGGACCAAGTCATACTCTTTTTTCACGGACTTCAACAGACGCCGCAAAGCACGAACGTTTCTGAAGGTGGGAGGGGGGTCGAAGAAAGATACCCCGCCGATGACGTGCTGTTGTCAAGGAGAGCTGTTCGAGGCATCTTGCGCGGAGCTTCCGCTGAGGCAGCGTCGTGGCTATTCACGTGAGGCCGAGGGCGGGGTATTCTTGCCACGAGAGAGGAGCTGAGGGGAACCTGCGTCACGCGTGAAAAAGCCCCTCAGATTCAGGCCGTGGGCGCATATTGAGTCTCGGGGCAGTGTCTCAGACAGCACGCGTTCCTGATTATGAAAACTGCAGTAAAAAGGAACAAGCACTATCCGTGAAGTCGGGAATCGCATGGAAATCCTCTTCTGAGTGCAAGTGCATAACTAAGTGGTCACCACGTCCGTGGTAACTATTCCTTTTAAGCACAAAGATGGAAGGATCAGCTGCGCGGAGCTCACCTCTTCTGTTGAACCGGTTACGATCGTGTGAGCGTGAAACATCCCGATTGCACAAAACCCCAAAGCCCAACCGACATCATTCGACCTGATTTTGACCCTATACGACATAGTCGGCGAATTGTGAAAACTAGGCTCATCAGGTCCGCTTACCCAAGTAATCAGGATTGCAGCCCCGTTCCATAAGCGGAAAAGGACTTACCCGGCGGCGGTTCAAATGGCAAATCTCCAGCTTGCGCTTGCAGATCCTCAGAAAATACGGCGAGCTCCGAGTCGACCCTACTCACGTGGCCTTTGACCTGGCCCAAAGCAAACTACTGATTCACTGCCTCGCAGTGTGCAACGGGGAAAATGCATCGTGCTCACCAGATAGCATATTGACGAAGCGTGCACCGCGAAATTAGCGCTCACCCAGTACCCAGAGGAAGAGAAAGCACGAATGAGACCATTCCCTTCAGCCACGCAGACAACAACTTCAGCAGAATACACCTATATCTGGCAGAGTCGGTCCGCGATATGTGCTTTAAAGACCAAATACGATTAAAACCTGGCGCGCCAAGAAAACCCTAAAGCACGACAGGAGTGCACACCAACATCGGCACAGGCCCAGGCGAACGTTCAGGAAATAGCAGAAGGGAAGTAGGAGCTTGAGCCGTTCACTGTTGTGTGCGTTGCTGGGGTCCCCAGCTGGTTCGCAGCTCGTTTTGGCCGGGTTGGACGAAACTAGTTTGAAAGAAGGAAGCAACAGGTTCAGTTCCCTACAAAACACAGACTTTTCTCCCAACAAGAACCTTCTATGAAATGCGCGCGCCGCCACCCATATGAGGCTAACCGTGAATGTTCTTACCGTATTCATGGCCTGCTGCGCAACCATCAATTTCTCCGTGGCGAGAAAAGCGAGAGCCTGCGAGTTGTACACGGAACGTCTGAGCGGAAGGCCTCTTTCAAAATTTGGCTTGGAAGGTTTCCGAATGTCGACAAGAGAAGAAGTTGTACACCTTCTGGTCTTTTTCAATTTGGATTCGTAGTTCGGCTACTTGTGAACTTTGATCAGGAGTAGTGTTCCTAGAGGACTGCGAGGGTAAGGAAACGCAGTAGTCGACCTGCTTCTGAACTTGAGCTCGTAACACTGAGCCAGGAAAAATTACCCCCATCACGTTAAAATAGGTGCATACTTGGAAATGCTTACCTCTAAGATACGCATGTAAAATCCCAATTTTACACTTTTAGGGATCACCTTCACAACGGTCATCGATGTCTTTGAGCAAGGAAAGTAGACGCTGCAAGTCACAAGGAAGAGCCACGAGACCTGCACAGACAACGTCACTCAGTAACTTTCGAATTTCACATATATCAACAGAGTGGTCATAATGGATATAAAGGCGAAAAGCCTACCGTCCACACATCTTTCCAGGTAGGTCGATGGCTGGCCCGTGAGCGCCATGTGATCAGGTGAAAGATATAGGATTTAAACTACAATAATCTCAATGAATAATCTCAAATATGGGCGTTACACGAGACGCCATCTATCTAAAGTTTTTCATTTGAAAAGCTAGCTGGTTCTGGAATGTTTCTGCTGTTCATGATCATACTAGGCCAGTCGATCTAAAGGTCTCCACTGGGCCTGCGAGCTGCGACCGAATATTTGACGTCTTTTCCCGATCGGACGGCACTGGCACGATACGATTAGTATAAACCGAGTTATCTAAGTTAGCTCCGCTCCGCTGAGCTACCCTAACTACCCCTAGCTACCCCCTAGCTACTAACCTACTGGAATACAATGCGTTGAGAGTCCCGATAGGGAGTGTCCAGAGACACTGTCCCCCCTGCATAAGGCCAAAGCCCTTCAGACGGCAGGCACGGGTATTGCCTGTCCCGTGCCCGCCTAGAAGGGCACAGTCAGGGACCCCGGTCTAACCCGGGAGCCTACACCTAACCCACACACTCACAAGTGACGGGTAGGGAGCCCACTAGTCTGGTGCTACACAAGATCGGGTATGGATGCAACACCAAAATAATAATTACTGTTAATAAATAACAGGGGCCACAAGCTCATGCCTGCGGCCGGCCCACTTGGGGATTCAGGAACAGGCTAATTGCCTAGGCATCTAGTAACTGAGAGTCTAGTCTCGGTATCATCCAGAATGTATCTGTGAGCACTGGTTGCCGTATGCCATGCACCGTGTTGCTGGAACAAGCGGAAGTCCACCTGCTTGGTTGCAGTAGTAGCACCGCCGGATCTCAAGGACTGGGTGCCCCACCGAGTCTGCACATCTGCTGCAGACAGGCCAGTGGTCCGCTGAAGAAATTTATGGACCACTGCACGGCAATGTGGATACTCCATATGGCGGCCGTTGAGCGGGGTTGTGTCAGGGTGGAACCTGGCCAGTCTGCCATCCCAGCCTTGGAACAGGTTGACCATCCCGGTGAAACCAGCACGGCTAATCAGAGTCTCACACAAGTACACGGGGCAAGAAGGGCGGTGCTGCCCCCTAGCAATATACACCACATCTCCAAACCGGAACTGATCATTCTTCCTCTCAATCAGAAGCATCTCCATATGAGTCTCATAGAATTTAACTAGAGGGACCCACACAAACTTCATGTCCTTATAGCGCAAGAACCCCGTTCACATAGTGGAGACCATGGCCGCTGAGGTGAGAGCAATAAGAGAGGCAATAGCGGCATCCGGAACATACAGGAGGATACCCGACCGTAAGACATCGCCCTCCAAGGGTTCCTTCTGGTTTACCAGCCTAAGACCGATACGTCGCTTAGCCGCCTCTCTGATCCCCTTAGCCAAAGGGTGCTTCGTGGGGATCTCCGACACGGGAACCAGTGCAAGCTCGTGCAAGGTGAACAGGGCGCCCGAAGCCGACTTCACTGAGGCATATGACTTGGCCTCTGAAGATACCAACTGAAGGAAGAGACACATTGTGACTGGGTCTGCAGGGACCGGACCGGCACTCTAGGGTCTAGGCGGAGTGCGGCCTGCACAAAAGGCCCTGTACCACCGAATAATACCGACATAGTTGCTGTTCCAGGTGTTGGGGGCCCTGGTGGAGACCATACCTGCCTTCATCGAGCGGAGGAGAGATTGCTCGAGAGGGTCCCGGGAACTCACTTGCAGTTGGTCCCACAAAGACGAGGCCAGGGCTCCACCTGCACATTACAAAGTCCCAAGGGACCCGTCAATCCTGAGGGCCAACACCCTGAAGGACGGGGGGCCCACAGCTGCCTCATTGGCTCTCCCCGCCCCCGGGCAGAAAAGGGGCTCAATCGAGTCCGTAGGAAGCTCTCTCCAATCTACCACGAAGGGGGCGAAGTGAACACCATCAGGGCACAACAAGGGCCACCAGTGGCGGCCCGTCCATCGGGGACAAATAACCGTAGCCCGAGCACCGTGGCGGATCAAGCATCGCAGAAGCTGTTCCACTAGGCCGAAGGGAGGATTGCACCAGTTATTCTCCAGAAACCAATCATTTAAAAGGAAGCAGTCAACATTCTCTGTGCCAGGACACCACCACCTACTGTTGAATCTCGGAAGCAAGTGATTCCTGACAGTGGCAAAACGGTCCACGGTATGCGGTCCCCACAAGTCATCGAGCACTCTGAACCAGTAAACTGAGAGCATCCAATCGTCACTGTCGTAAATTCCCGCTAGAAAGTCTGCGTACTCATTGAGTGTGCGGGGAATCCAAGAAACCTCTAGGCACACCTTGTTACGAACCGACCACCAGAAAATCTCAACCGCCAGCTTATGCAGTGGGGCTTTACTACTGCAGCCCTTAGTGAGAATCCTCCACGCTGCCTGAGAATCGGTATGAAGGTGCACCGGCGTGCCATACACAAATCGAGCCAAGGACTGGAGAGTACGGAGCACGCCAATAAGCTCCCGCAAAGTGGACGATTCAACCCTCTCAGCTAGAGACAAGTGACCTCTAGCATCGAGCCGCTCTCGGGCCCCGAGTGGGGCTAACCAACCGCCCCATCCTGTGGCACCTGCATCTGTCCAAATAAAGTTGCAAAAAACTTGGGCCACTACGGCCCATATGCCGGAAGTGAATCCCTCTGCTCCCGTGCTAGCCCACAGCTCAAGCTCTGAAACAACCTCATCAGGGAGAGAAATATAAGCATCCCAGCGCGCCGCTGCCTCGATAACAAAATACATCTCACGAGTGAACATAAAAGCTGCTTTACCCAAGGCCAGCCGCAGGGACATCACCTTGCCCGCTATGGAGGCAAGAGCACGAATTTTAACGCGGCGAGTACGAAGAGCCGTTGCGATACGAGACTGCAACGAGTCCCACTTCTGTTGAGGCGTGTAGAATAAGCCTCGCACTGAGTCGATCCCCATCCCGAGGAAAGCCAGACGTTGCATTGGCTTCAAAACTGACTTCTCAAGGTTAACTAAAAATCCTGCTGAAAACAAGTCAGCGAGAACAGTGGCTTGCTGTGAAAGAAACACTGCAAGAGAGCCGGCTATGGCAACACCAAAAAATATATAGTCATCCAAATAGTGGATCAGCTTCATTCCTTGCTGTCTCCATCGCTTCGCCAACTCTCTACCGATTCGAGTAAATATGTACGGGGCACAAGCTAAGCCAAACGGTAACACTGCGTAGCAATAAAATCTGCCTTGCCATTCGAAAGCAACGTATTGCTGACTGTCAGTATGCAATTCAACGTGGTGGTAGCCGGAAGTGAAATCGAACGACCACATAAAGCCGTCCGGCTCAAGCAAGTCTCTAACCATCGCGAGTCCCTCATACTTAAACTTCTTCACAAACAAATACGAGTTAACGTAACGGCCGTTCCAGATTAGCCGCTTCTTAGGAGGGACACCAGGACCAAGATCACGATAGGCCACACTAAGGGGCGAAACGACAATACTGTAGGGCGATCAGGGACTTCGTATGCAGCGCCGGTGCTGACCAAGCTAGCTACTGCCTCAGTCACGAACTCGAATTCCCGCTCGGCCAGTGGTGAGTTAGGAAAGGACCTGGCAGGAGGAGGGCCATCAATCCACGGGAGGGATACACCGAAAGTAATCCATAAAAGCACAACTGCATTACACAACGTGCTCCAAAAAGACAATCTCGAACGAAGACGTCCTCGATGGGAAGGGCTAGCAGGAGCCCCTTCCTCGTACTCTCCCCGCTCATCATCACCTGCAGCTACGATTTCTACCGCTCCCCATGACATTAGACACTCACTTCTAAATGTTTAGTGTGACTAGGCGTATCTACTGGTATGTCACAGTGTGTGAGATATAATATACCGTATTATATCGGGTGGTCACTGAATAGTTTATCATACAAGTGTAAACTGATTATAAAGATAAACGAATATAAGGCGGTCTGTGACCTAGGTATCTGTCACCTAGTACTGTACGAGTACTGGTACAGCTATCGGGAGTCAGAGTAAGTTATGACCTACGGGTCACTGAATCCAGCACACCACCCTGTGACTGTACATAGTGCTGTTACAGGTGGCAGAGAGCGGAGCACAGACAAAGCAAATCGTTCCGAAACAACAAACAGCTAGGAGCTGGAAACTGCTAGAGGGAGGCCTGTGCTTTAGCCAGGGCGGTCCCTTCCTAAAACTGCTGCTAGGATACTGTTTTCAAGCCAAGTTCCTACAGCTCAACTTCGCAGATACTCAGCCACTTTCAAAGTGGTCTACAAAGTTGCAGAGTTCACCAGAGTTGAAGAAGTTGTCAGTGTCAAAGATGTTAAACCAGAACCAGAGTCCAGAAGTCATAATCCAGAACCAGAGTCCAGAGACCAGTGTCCAGAACCAGAAGCCAGAGTCATAATCCAGAAGCCAAGACCAGAAGCCAGAGGCAGGAAAAGATTCGTAGAGCAAAATCAGGAACTCCGAAAATTGAAAATCAGAATTCAAACCTGCCGAAACCTCAGAAGGAAAAGGAATGCCGATAGGAAGAGTGTACGTCAAGGCAGACAGACTGTTGGCAGTCACCCCAGTGGGATGTACTGCTGCGGTGAATTCAGGGTCTCGATCGAGCACCACCGAACCCTGAACCGCTGACACACATGCAAGACACATGAGTGCGGGCAGGGCTAGAGATGCAAAGGAGAAGACCCTCGGCAATGTTGCCACACCGACACGTGACCGTGTAGCCGGTGGGGCCGAGGGAATCTCGTCTCCAGAATAAGAAAAACCGTCGGAGTCGTTGTCATCGTCGATCACGGAAAGCTCTCCCGTGTGAATCGGCTCGTGAACCGAGTCAATCGAGCATAATTTAAGGGATGTGTCAGAGCATGCGGGCATCACCCGGTCCATAAAAGACACTCGCAGTGGTTCCTCGAAAGGGGACCCGAAAGAAGCAGGGTCCGATGCCGAAACCGGGTGGAGCCCAGCGTCGATCTCGTGATTGGCAGGTGGTGGCGCATCGCACACCACCTGCGGCACAGACAAAGTGCCGATGTGCAGCGGTGGTTGCTTACCAGCGGCGGTAGCACCACCGACCTGTGCAGCCGTAGCCGCAGACCGCAGGGACTCAAGGACGCCCCGTGCATCCGAGAGCACACCCTCCATGCCGTCGCCCGAAGCACCATGACCCAAGCCCGCATAGTGGGCACGTAATCCCACGTCGTGCCGCACCGGGTAGGTGAAGGGCTCAGGATCGGTACGCACCAGTGGCTGGTCGTGCTCGTGGCACAGGTCAGCGAATTCCTCGTCGTTCTCGTTGTCAAAGGCGGTCTGGAAGGCCGAAACCACCTCGTCCAAGTCCATGGCGGCATTACGCAGGTCAACGTCGCACGAACCACACACCTCAGGGCAACGTGCAGTGTCGTGAAAGTGCCCAGGGCAGAGTGGGCACTCCTGTACGAAGGCCGAGGATGCGGAGTGAAACGAGATGCTCCTAGCACCCTGCGCCCTAATACCTTGAGGCCAATTCCCGCCCTTCGGGAGTGGGGACGCTCCGAAGCGGTGCTTCCATCCCACGTGACGATTACGGCCGTGAAATTTACCGTCGGTCCGACGGTTCCGCTCGTCACGCCATTTGGACGGTGGAAATCTCACACCACCGCCTCCATGCGGACGGTGGGAATCAATCCGTGGCGGCGGCGTGTCTCGCGTACCCTCGCGCTCGTCATGACGGAGTGAGGCAAGTAGGGCAGAGGCCTCACCAATGATGCGAGCGAACTCCTCGAGGAAGCCCGAGACGTCACCCGGCTCCCCACCTGCGTAAGCCATTCCGAGAGGCGTGTGCGTCGGGACAGGCGCGGCTGCCTTGGGGCGGGTGGGAGGGCCATTAGGGTTTGCACACCACCACACTTCTAGAATGTGAGTGTAAACCTCCTCGATGCTCACCTTCGCCAACTCGGTGTCCAGGCGAAGCGGGGTGAGAACCTCCTTGTAAAAGTCGGTGTCCAGTGCCGCCAGGAGCTGTCTCTTGGCTGCTTCGTCGTCCAGGGGACCCGCTCCGCTAGCCGCGATAGCCTTAAGACACTCGTCAAATTGGGCCACTAAAGGCTCTGGATCAACAGAGGACCCAAAAGAAATGCTTAAGAGTTCCTCGTGATGGCGGAGCGGCCGATGCCCAGGCGGCAGCAGCCGCTTGGTGACCTCAAGGAGGGCACGCTTACCGTCGCGCGGAGAGATCCGAGCCGAAGCGTCAACCCACCTTCGAGCTGGAGAGTGGGGCGTTGTCAAAGAGACCAACGCACGAAGTAAAATGTCGTTGAAGATCGGGTGAACCTCTTTGGTGACGTCCACGAGGTCAAAGATGTCCTCGTTGGCGTTGTCCTTGTTGACAAAGGACGCCTCCAAGGCAGTCACTAAGGAATCCCAAAGAAGCTGACGATGAGGTTCACTTCCGGAAAATGAGGACGCCTTAGTACCTAAGGTGTCCTTTGCAACACGCTTAAATAACGACGTCAGTGTCCCAGGATGATTGCAAAACGGCATTGCCGCGTGTCCTGTCAGCAGCAGCGAGTACAACTTTCGCTGACTGCGGGGTGCTCTTATCGCGAGCACCCACATTTCTAGCAAAAATAGAGTCTAGGCGCATTCTAGCGCCCACGGCCGGTGTACCAACAGAGGATGAAGTCATCAGAATAAATTCCTATAGGAGGGGGGTTGGGGAAAAGGCGAGGTGCAAATTGTAAGGTGGCGGGCGACCGTAATGCAGCTGCGGAGTAAGGAGAAGATGGGGTCGAACGAAATCAACGAAGTCGAATACGCGACGGCCAAGGAGATGTTGACAGGGGTGATCAAGCCAAGTCTAAAACAAAATCCAACGCGGACACTCGAAGAAGTTGCCGAAAGTCCCAACTCGAAATCTCACCGCAACTTGGCGCAAACCGCACGCCCTAAAGTGGCCAATTCAACACCTCGCGAGGCCCCAACGCCCCGCCAAGCGGAAAAGCTTAGCCGATCATGGCAAAGTCAGCAGTGATAAAAGCGGGGTAATACCCCATAACCTGTGAGATATAATATACCGTATTATATCGGGGCGGTCACTGAATACTTTTCATACAAGTGTAAACTGATTATAAGAGTTAAACGAATATAAGGCGGTCTGTGACCTAGGTATCTGTCACCTAGTACTGTACGAGTACTGGTACAGCTATCGGGAGTCAGAGTAAGTTATGACCTACGGGTCACTGAATCCAGCACAGTGTGGCGTGGGCTCCGCGTTCGTTCTGAAGCCACGATTGTCGACAAATTAAGAACTTATACTTTGAGGAGACGCGTGCTCGAACGATGGCGAATTTTGGCGATGGCGTCGGTTCCGAAAACCACGATTGCGTCAGCGTATCTGGGATTTGTGTCGCCCAATTTCAAGGCCATTAGATGAAAGCCTATTCAATCTGTTGGTCGCAAATATTTATCCCAATAAAATGAATTAATACAACGTCATCTCGGATATTTGTCGCTGACATGTTTCTTGCGTTTTTAGTGGTGGTACAGATTCCGGTGTCCAACAGTGCATACAGGTCGGATCCCGAAGGTATTTTAGATGGAATCATTGGCGGTCGACCAATGGTTTCCGCGAATGATGATATTTAGCATCCTTTCTCGTGCAGTTCACGCCATCAATCTCACTGTTGTTTTTTGCTTTCACAGGTTTGTCTTATGCTCATCTGCCTTTCAGCCAACGCCCGTTACATTTTTGTGAGGCTGCTCCTGTGAAAGTTTTAGCAGCCTTCGTATCGATGTTGCTTATTGTGTTCTGTCGCGCGAGAGTTGTGCGGGGAGTCGAGCATCCGTAACAGCAAGCGCACACAGTATCACTGGGATATTTGCCGGGTTTGTGTAGGGATGTCTGCGAAGCGCTTATTTTTCTCAGCTGCAGTCCACAACGAAGTACCACACTCAGATTTTTCTCACAAACGCACGGCACGCCCGTCTTGCTGTGCGCCAAATTCAGGGAGAACGGCACATTGTTGTGACATTAGCTCAAGAAAGAGCGCTGGAAACCTTTTCCAGAGGTCTCAGTTCGATTCTGAGATGTCACTCACTTCCACGGTGAGGCCGTGTAGGGAAAATGGCAGGCAGGTACGTTCGCGGAGCCGTAAGCACTTTCTGCAGTACCTTTGAGTGCCATTGCCTGCTTTCGAGTCCGCTGCAGGTCCTTCTTCGGAAGCCATCTTTTCGGTGATACTAGCTCAAAAGAGCGCCGGTTTTTACATTCGGAGGTCTTAGTGTGACTCTGAGATATCACTTCCACGCTTTACGAGTACGCATATCTTCTAGCTTAGGGCTTTCTCTCACATGTCTTAGTTTGCAAGGGTGCTCTGCTGCATTCCAGCTGGGGTCGTGAGCGCAGGCGTGTCCGTTGCGGACCATCCATTGAGACGCATCTCTTTTTGTGATATTAGCTCAATTCAGAGCGCCGGACACTCAGTCCGGAGGTCTCAGTTCGAGTCTGAGATTTCACTTCCACAGACATGGCTGCGCGCGGCACCGGCGGTGAGGGTATGGGAAGCGGCATCTCTACGTGCGTTCGAACCTGCGTTTTATGCCTCACGAGCGCTCTTCTCAGATCAGAGCCTGTCGCTACCAAGCGAAGACCCCTCGAAGTGGTTCTGGATCATTGAACCGTGACGAGCCAAGCGCTTTCCTGCACTTGCAGTGTGCACCTTAAAGCATTTGCCTTATCACAACTGCACCGCGGCTTCGACTTCGAAGCTTGAGGCGAAGCGCCTTGCACCCAGCAACGCAGCTAGCCTGATTGGCTGAGACGTTGACCACTGGAGCCGTGGACACGCAGGCATGCTTGGAAGCCCAACGCGCATGGAGGAGTAGCAACCCAGGGCAAAAATCTCACAGCACACCACGATCGGAGCTGGCACGACTTGTGCATCAGCGCTGAAACGCCGAGATTTTAAGAGGGGTTGAAATCTGGTTGGCAATACCCAGTCAGCTCAGATTCAAAACCTGACAGCCCCATACGCCCGAGCACTTGTTCTCACGACCTGATAGGCAGGTGATAACATATGCTCGGGCCGCACCCTAACCATTTAAGTGATATGGTCGGCCGACCCAACTTCCCCTCGGTGTATGATGAGTCAAAACAAATGATATCTGTTTTCATGCACATGATAATACCGCAATAGTGTTATCATAGATATTACGTCAAATATATCTATAATTCTGAACCCTCAGCATCAGCATATCTGGAACTGATGCGTAGTGTTTTTTATATTACGAGAAAACTGCGGAAGGCATTTTGGGTTTCACTGTAAAATCAATAGCTATGGATGCACGACGATCCATCATGCATATGATGGCTCCCTGAGCTCACAATACATATATTCATCGTTCCGAACCCTCAGCACCAACAGATATGGACGGCAACCGACATTCCCATAGCTTTTCACAACATGCGCAACAAAACTGCGAAAGGCATTTCGGGTTCCACTATAAAATCGATATCTATGGTTGCACGACCATCCAGCAGGCATATGATGGCTTCCTATGCTCATAGCACATAAATGTATCATTTGGAATGCTCAACATCAGCCCATCTCGACCGGAACCGAAAATATGTAGGGTATTTCATATCACGCGAAACTGCGGAAGCCATTGTGAGCTACACCATAAAATCGATATCTCGGGATGCACCGCGATGCATCATGCATATGATGGCTTCCTGAGCTCATAGCACATATATCTATCATTTGGAATGCTCAGCATCAGCCCATCTCGACCGGAACCGAAAATATGTAGGGTATTTCATATCACGCGAAACTGCGGAAGCCATTGTGAGCTACACTATAAAATCGATATCTCGGGATGCACCGCGATGCATCGTGCATATGATGGCTTCCTGAGCTCATAACACGTAACTTTATCATTTGGAATGCTCAGCATCAGCCCATCTCGACCGGAACCGAAAATATGTAGGGTATTTCATATCACGCGAAACTGCGGAAGCCATTGTGAGCTACACTATAAAATCGATATCTCGGGATGCGCCGCGATGCATCATGCATATGATGGCTTCCTGAGCTCATAACACATAACTTTATCATTTAAAATGCTCAGCATCAGCCCATCTCGACCGGAACTGAAAATATGTAGGGTATTTCATATCACGCGAAACTGCGGAAGCCATTGTGAGCTACACTATAAAATCGATATCTCGGGATGCACCGCGATGCATCATGCATATGATGGCTTCCTGAGCTCACAACACATAAATCTATCATTTGGAATGCTCAGCATCAGCTCATCTCGACCGAAACCGAAAATCTTAAGGGTATTTCTTATTACGCGAAACTGCGGAAGGCATTTTGGGTTTCACTATAAAATCGATATCTCGGGATGCACCGCGATGCATCAGGCGTATGATGGCTTCCTGAGCTCATAGCACATATATTTATCATTCCCATCGCTCAGCATCGGCTCATCTCGACCGGAACTGAAAATCTGCAGGGTATTTCTTATTACGCGAAACTGCGGAAGGCATTTTGGGTTTCACTATAAAATCGATATCTCGAGTTACACCGCGATCCATCGGGCATGTGATGGCTTCCTGAGCTCACAACACATACATCTACCATTCCGAAACCTCAGCATCAG
>LGRX02002818.1:0-46378 GCA_001247695.2 Cymbomonas tetramitiformis | reverse complement strand
GGACGTGCGGTTGAAAAATGCCTGTGTCCACGCGTGTGGACGCCATGTGGACTTTATGCCGTCCATACGGTGTCCATACGGGTGTCCATACGGGTGTCCATACGGTGTCCATGGGACATTTTCGTATGGACACCAAAAGTACGCGTCGTCCATACGGTTCTTACATATGCGCAAGGTTTCTGCTCAAATATGCCCAGACCGTCCATACGGGTGTCCATACGGTGTCCATACGATGTCCATATGAAATTCCATACGGATGGACAGGCAAATAATCCGTAGGGGCATGCCGGTGGAGCCAGGTGCGGGAACGCAACCGGTGCGTTCGGATGCGCCGCAAGGGCAGCTCAGCATGGCGGTGCCGCGCGTACGTTCTCGCCTATCGAGGACGAGGCGGACAGGATGCTATCCGCGGTGCAGGAGAGTATTGCGAGGCAGGGATGCGGTGCGGCTAGGCGTGAGGCTGCTCTCTGCCCGCTGCCTGCGGGACGCCGCGGGGACCTGAGCATGACTGTTTCGGCGGTTTCACGGTGCATCCGGGTGCGGAGCAAGACCGGGGCGGCCAGCTAGTCGTGCAGGAAGACGGCGGCGGCGGGATTGGTTGCGAGACCGGTGGGCAGGAGGCGGTGCCGGTCGGTGCCGAAGATCTCGGCGGTGCCCGCTCGCCCTGTGGGCAGTGGGGCGCCACCGGTTGGGGCGGGCCAGCGGCTCTTCTGGACGGTGTGCATGATTTGCTTGTGCGTTGCAGCGTTGGCACTGTGGGTGCAGTTGCCCACCTTGCCTACGAACTGCTTGCGTCGATGGGGGCGGTGCACAGTCTCAGCCAAGGCGTGTGGCAGTGCACTGCCGGATGCCGGCGGTTGCATGCTCGACGTGCAGGCATTACCGCCTGACGTGTACGACGACGTGATGTATGCTGGACTATGACACTCTGACCTGTCATACTTGGTCAGTTGTCATATCCAGTATGCCATCCTCGGTGACTCCGCTTGTGTCTGTCCGGGTATTTATTCCCGTATGTTATCTATATATTAGTTCGTTCTTTATCCGCTGGGAGCGTTCTCCCCACTGTTAGCCCTGCTATATCTCACAGGTTTTGGGACCACTTTACGCTTGCGTGCTTTGATTTTCAGCTTGGATTTTATTTCGTATTCGCTCTATTCTTCTTTTGAGCGTGCCCATCTTTCATGAGGACTACGGAATCTGATTCGAGCTGTTGCTTGATATCGCACGGTTGACTTTGGGTATCTACAGCGTGGTAGTTTTGGATCTTTGTGTTCGCTTGCTTATTCGCTCGATTTTGTTTGTTTCGACATGGGTATTGCTTCTATTTTATCTGAGGAGGAGCTGCTAGCGCTTCTGGTGTCTGCTGCTGAGAGATTGGAGAAGGTGGACCACCTGAAACGCGTCCAGCTCGTTTCCTTATGCCAAGCCCAGGCTAGAGCGCTCGATCATTTTCGGAGTGCTCCGCAGATTTTGCCTCAGCCTTCTGCAGTTTACGACCCAGTTGTTCTGATAAAGCTTATTCTGCACCGGGTGGGAAGGATGGCATGAGCAGATCGCGTCATTGTGACCTGAAATCGCGACAAGGCGTGACACAGGCGTCGTCACGCTCGTGTCGCCGGCGATTTCTGGCGAAGTCCAGTCCTTCGCTCCCTAGATTCGCTTTTTCGCGCGAAATGCTCTTGAATGCAAAAACTGTACTGAACTGCTTCCAAAAAAACAACCGCAATCATTTTTTGCGCACGGCTATACCGCTGCGTGCCCCCAATCCTGAAGCAGAAGCGGCTCGCCCAGAAAATCCTTTTACTATTAGACAAACCAGAAATTACGCCGTTCCGCGCATGCGCCATTGGCGCTTAGAGTTTTACTCATTGCGTGAGGCCGACGGTTCACTAGATCTCCCACTTGCTTTCAGAGCGCGGCTCCGTCGCTGGATCCCACCCAACAAAGACTGCGGATTCTTTTGGGTCGTTTACAACGCGAATGGTGTACCTAAGTGGACTGTTCCTGTTCAGAACGACGCCAGCGTGGGGCTCTGGGTTACCGATTAGCGAGCAAGGTTAGGCTTGTACCTAGTTTGTTATTTATTATCCTACTTGTGAGGCATGTCCTTTTATTCACGCTTAACCCATCGTGGGCATGCGCGCGCGATGTTCGGCATTGGGTCGCATCTGGTTGCGTCCTATGCGACCACCGCGGTTGCTCCTACAGAACCTCCGGGTTTTAAACCTGCATGCCCCATCCTGCAGCCCGCCGACGCTGCCAAGCTCCTTGACGATACCATGTTCACCATTGGCACCGCTGGCTCTCATGAATACCGGATTCCTTGGGGTCCGCTTAATCGACACGATCTTCACTGGTCCTGGGAAACCATACCGCGATCGGCAGTTCCAAAACTACTCCCAACGACGTACCTTCCAGTTTCTCGCGTACAAGATTTTATTCGGGGCGAAGGAAACTATGGATCTCCTTCAACTCAATCTAATCCGGAACAGTTTAAGATTGCGCGCGCTAGAAACGACGCCAAGGAAAAGAAACCCATACCTCCCAAAACTGGCCGCACTCTAGCTAAACCTCGTCCCGCGCATGATGGTTGTCCGCCCTACAAATATCAGTACGCATGTCGTTGCGGATTCCGGACCGATTGGTTGAAACGCCATGCTGCGAAAGATGCATGTGCTCCCCCTCCAGAAGGCGTTGCTCCACGTGCTGCTACAAAGGTCAAGCAAAACAGATCTGAGAAGTTTTGTGGCTGCTCTGCCTCCTTTCGGTTCGGTGTGCCTGTGTCCTCCTCTTTGGGTACCGAGTATCCCGTTGTTCCAATAACCTACAACAATACCTCAACATGCGAACCACTGTATCAGCACCTGCCCTCCTACGTGCTCAGTTCACGATCTCAGGACTACCGACGGCACCCGTATTGGGTTCTTTCGGACAGAGGTTAGTCCTATTCCGTCTTCGCGAGTTTCTTCGTTTCCAGTACAGGAACAACGCGAACGTCAAACCGAAGGACGTGCAAACAGCGTGGCGCACCGTTCGCATTGCTGAAGGAGCCATGGTCTTCGTTCCAGAAACAGGCGAGCCGACGGCCCAGGTACGTGTATCCCCCATGCCCCAGTGACCGTATCCCCACGCCCCAGTGTCCGTAGCCTCCCATGCCCCAGTGACCGTATCCCCCATGCCCCGCTGACCGTATCTCCCATGCCCCAAAGGACCGTATCCCCATGCCCCGTTGACCGTATCCCCATGCACCAGTGATCGTATCCCCCATACCTCTGGGCCATACCGTATCCCCCATGCCCCTTGTCAACGTATCCCCCATGAACCCAGTGACAGTAACCCCATGCCCCAGTTACCGTATCCCCATGCCCCTAGTCAACGTATCCGTATCCCCATGCCCCCAAAGGGATCCGTATCCTATGCCCCCGGCCACCGTATCCCCCATGCCCCGCTGGGATCAGATCCCCCATGCCCCAAAGGGACTGCACAGTGTATCCCCCATGTCCCTAGTCAACGTATCCCCATGCCCCAAAGACCGTATCCCCCATGCCCCAGTGACCGTACCCCTTGCCCCTAGTCAACGATTCCCCATGCCCTGACCGTATCCCCCATGCCCCTGACCTATCCCCCATGCCCCAAAGGACTGTATCCCATGCCCCCGCGACCGTATCCCCCATGCCCCGCTGACCTGTATCCCCCATGCCCCCAGTCAACGTATCCCCCATGTCCCAGTGACTGTATCCCCCATGCCCTGCTGACCGTATCCCCATGCCCCCAAATAACGTGTATCCCCATGCCCTGATCAGATACTCCCATGAGACACCCGTCAACGTATCCCCCATGCATGCCCCAAAGACTGTATCCTCATGCCTCCCACAACGTATCCTCCATGCCCCAAGATAGTATCCTCATTCTCGCAGTGACCGCATGCCTCATGCCCCAGTTACCGTATGCCCCATGCCCCCAGTAATAACATCTTCCGCCGGATGGTCTGACAGGCCACGCGTGACGACCTCGTCTCGAAGCATGATCTTTACAATGCTCGCATTGCCGTTGCCAAAGAGACCTGTATGCTGGATGAGGATCCTCTTGTTTCGATTGAGAAATGGGTAGATCTACACAGTGATTGCGTTCTCTATTACCAACGCCAAGAGGTTCTGCGGTGCACTGCGCCCGGTTGTCGAAATGCAGCGACACAGGGTCCCGTTGGAGGTACAGTGCATTCCACAAATACCCACATGATCCACCAAACCGCAACTGTGTTATACAATCATCGTCTTTGTTAGTTATAAGCGCATTATGGGCAACACCACTTCGGTCACTGCATCATATTAGGTTCGACTAAGTCACTTGTATTCTCCTGTACAGGGGTACCTGCGGATTGCAAGTTCTGCGACAAGCACAAAACCATCACGAGCATATGCCTGACAACTGAAAAAGTTGTCACTGTTCCATTCGCTTTGGGTATTATGACCGCTGCACAGTTGAGTGAGTTGGTTAAGAACCCGCAAACCACTCTCATGGACACTACCTTCGGTGTTAACCGGTATGGGTTTGAACTAGCGACGATGAGCTTGATCAACGAGTTTGCCAATGGCTTTCCTTTTGCCCATGCTATCTTGCAGCACACGAACGCCACTGAATTATCAAAGTTTCTCCGTGCCGTCCAAACCAGAGTCGTTCCCCAGCTTGGTCGGCCATGGCGACCTACCTTCATAATTGATATGGACGTCGCGGAGGTCAATGCAATCAAAACAGTGTTTGGTGAAGACTATGCAAAATCCTGGATAATTTACTGTACCTGGCACGTCACTCGCGCCTGGGTGAAGAATGCTTGGGAGAAAATGCCGTCGAATTCCACTCAACGCTTCGATCGATCGAATTGTCTTACTGAGCTCCTGGATGTGTTGTACACAGTCACTGAGAAGGGGGAGTGAGCTGTACCATCGGAAAAGCTTACAGCGTGGGTATCAAAATGGACCCCTGTCTTCCCCATTTATGTGAAGTATATTGACGATAACTACCGCCCTACCATTCATCGATGGGCTCATGCCTTGATGGACTTCGCACATGCCGATCAATACACCAACAACTTGCTCGAACGCTGGCACGCACCGTGCTTTGAAGGGGTACTGTCACTGGAAATCTAATAGTCGTCTGGATTGGCTCTTTAATCAACTGTTGAACCTCTGTGACAACATGTGGACAAGGGTGATATGTCAAAGGCAAGGAGCTTTTGGTAATGCAAAGCACGCGAAAAAGCTTGAGGTGTGTCCTTCGTAGCAATACCGTGTTATTCTCATTATGTACCTCCGTTATTATTCACACGGCGTTCCCGCTCTCACAGTTTACCATCATCAAAGCTGCTGAGCTGGCTGGCGTGGTTTACGAGACGGACAGCACACAAGATCCCATCCTGTACACCTTTCCCTCAGAAGATCAGGCGACTAAGGAGACGGATGTGTCACCTACGCAAGCCGTCGTGGAGGATGGGCCGCCTGTCTCGGAGGTCTTGGACACCATTCCGTCATCGAGCAAGGGGGGGCGCAAAAAGAAGCAGCCACCGGCCCCAGCTCCGGCATGCGAGGTGTCCGTGTTCCTGAAACAGGTTGTTACTGTGTTTTTTCGTTACACAGGTCATGCTACCTGTAACGGATACTAAAGTGGCACAATTTGGTTTTGCAGGTGGCCCAGCCGTTGCACCTGGGTTTGGGAACATGCTACATTGCCAGGCAAGGCCGGATGTGTAAGCATATTTTCAAGGTGGCTATTGACAAAAAACTGTTTAGTATGAAGGGCACCAGCCCTATTTTCTGCCCGCCGCCTCCAGCGGCGACGGCGACGTCTGCCTCCTCACCAACCCAATCAGAACCCACTCTGCCCATTGGCTTACTACGGTCTCTGCACCAAGAGCTTGAAAGCCTTGAGCAAGCGGCCTTACTCCAACCCCTGTGTGCAGCAGATCGTAAGCGTCAAGGTCTCTTACTCGCGACCTTGAAGACACTTGAAAGCGATCCAGTGGACCCCCCGGAGGTGGCAGAGGACGCAAACGGTGATCCTGCATCATTGGAGGGGGCGCCTGGTGAGGCTATCGACCCACTGGTGGAAGGCGGTGGGCCTTCGAATGCCCCCGATGTGGCAGAGGAGGCATCCGGTGACCCTGTGGCACTGGAGGGGGCGCCTGGTGACGCCGTCGACCCACTGGTGGAAGGCGGTGAGGCTTCGGATGACCCTCAGCAGGTTGCCGAGGAGGCATCCGTCTACCCTCGAGGCCTGGCGGTGGAAACCCCGGATGCAGCGTTGGGTGTGCCGAGTGAGGCTGCCGTTTCCCCATCTCGGCAAGCGGAGCAACCCCCCGAGGTCACTGCGGAGCAGGCGTCGGGTGTGATTGGGGCATACAGGACAAACATGGGGCATGCATGCCCTGTGGCCTGGGGCATACAGGACGAACTTGGGGCATGCATGCCCCGGGGTCTGGGACATACAGGACAAACTTGGGGCATGCATCCCCCGGGGCCTGGGGCATACAGGACAAACTTGGGGCATGCATCCCCCGGGGCCTGGGGCATACAGGACGAACTTGGGGCATGCATGCCCCGGGGTCTGGGACATACAGGACAAACTTGGGGCATGCATCCCCCGGGGCCTGGGGCATATATACAGGACAAACTTGGGGTATGCATCCCCCAGACGCTGCATGCATACGCATCCCCCACCTGCCGCTGCATGAGTAGCAGAAGCTGATACGTGGGCTGCCGGCTCCTCCGTTGCTGCTGCTGCAGATGCAGGTCGGTCCGCTGGCGCCGATGACACATGCTTGACGTTGCTAGCTTCAGACCTCTGTCGCTTCACTTGTGCTGTAGGGGCACACACAGTAGGTAGGAAGTGAAAAACCCATAGCATGAGGCATGAACAGAGCAGACAAGCATGGGGAGAAAGCAGCGGTGTATGCAAGGGGCATACAACATTGTCGTTCAGTCATGGGGTTCGCAAGGCCTAGGCATACCAGAACCAGGATCTTTACTGGGCCTTTTGAGGGGGACTGGCCCTGGCCTCTGTACTTTGACGGGGCGAGCCTGAAGAGGTTCGGCAGGTGCTGCAAGAGAAAATATGCGTGTAGTTAGATTGACTAAAAACACGAAAGAAGAAAATACCGAGCACGGCAAGGCATGCATACGGTGACTGTGGGCATGGGGCATAAAGTCACCGGGCCATGGGGGATCTGGTGACTGCGGGCATTGGGGATCTGGTGACTGCGGGCATGGGGCATGCGGTCACTGTGGGCATGGGGCATACGGTCACCGTGGGCGTGGGGCATGTGGTCACCGTGGGGAATGAGGGATAAGGTCATCGGGCATTGGGGATACGGTGACCGCGGACATGGGGCATACGGTCACTGGGGGCATGGGGCATACCCTGACTGGGGCGTCATGGGGCATATGATCTCTGGGGCATGGGGGAACTCGCGAACTGGGCCTGGGGCAACTGTTATGTGGTTTCTTGAGAATGGAGCGTAAGTAAAGAATGTAACATGAGACTAGGACAAACCCAGCTGCTGCTGCCGTTTCGTTCCTTTTTTCACCGCAGATGCGCCAGGCTGTTGAGGCGTGCCTACAGCTGTGGGAGGAAAGAGGCGAATGGTTGGACGATCAGTGAAAGAATAAAAGGAAGGAAAGAAGACGATGAGTGAAACGCAATTAGAACGTGCCATATACTGACCAGCAGCTGGGTGAACCTGCGTGGGAAGCAGGGAGTGCCCAGTAAGCCGCTCGATGCGGCGAAACCCCTCCTGGTCAAATCTGTTGCCGCAGTGGACCATGAGTTTTCCCTTGGCGAAAAAGGACTCCAAGGTGACGCGCTCATGGATCGCGTGGGGGGCGGCGTCTTGACCGTGTAGAGGCCGGTGTCCTCGTGGCGCGACTTGATCCTCGAAAGATAAAAGGCGCGATGAGGTTGAAGACAGAAACGAACGAAAACATCGCAGGCAGGTTAGAATGCGTACCATACGACATGCGTCTCTTGGGGAGCTCGTTTGGTGCCCCCCATGCAAGCATACTCCACCAAACAGTCGCCGCATGCGGGAAAGACGACCGTGTACCAATTGGGGCCCGCATGCTGTTTGCGACAGCGCCCGATCTCCTTTCCCTTTTTGTTGATGTCGAACTTGCACTCCAGGCACAAGTCCACCAACCAGCAGCCGTCGACATCTATCCCATCTCGCGTTCGGTTTTCTACTTTCTGAATATATTTTTCTGCCGCAGCATTAGGGTCACTGCACGCGCCTGGCATTTTTGCAAGAAAGTAAGCGGTAAAAAGTAAAGGTAAAAGTAATGGGCGCCGCGAAGTTGAAAATGAGCCGTTCACAGTGGGGGATACCATGGGGCATACCCGCAGCTGCGGGTATGCCCCATGGTATCGAACTGTAGCGCAGAGAGTCGAGTTTCAAGGTATTAACAACAAAAGTCGAGGCAACATCGAATCTAGGGAGGAGAGGTGGTATTGGTCCACGAAAGTCGTCCGTCCGTCCGTCCAGCAAAACCACTGTCCGTCCACTGTGGACGGACGGACGGACGGACGGACAATGGACCAAACATTCTTAACATTCTAACATTTCGCAAATTAGGGCGCCCATACTTAAGCCCATACTTAAGGAGTGTAACGCGTCGGCCCGCGTCGACGCCTACGTTTTCCCATACTTAAGAAAAATTAAATTTTTTCTTAAGTATTAAGGAATATACACTAACTCCCCCCTCCCCCCCTAACCAGGGTCTCAGGGGGTATAACCCAGTCGTCTGCGAGTGGCAAACGTGCGTCAGAGAGACGAACCTAACCACAGAGCTTGACAATCGTATACGATTGTCAAACGTGTTTCTTATTTTTTTTCATATTTTTATCATGTCTATATAGGGTATTATTTTCATAAAATAATTCATTTTTCATGGTACTTTAGGAAACCATGCCGGCTTCCCTGCGATACGGTAATCATGCTTTGGATGTCCCGCATACCGTGCCAATATCTCTTCCGTTACTACAGGCCTTGTTTCCAACCCTTACCGACACCCCGATGCTTCTTCACCTGCGCAGCGCAGAAGACGTGCAACCTGTCGAACTCGGTACCGTGTTCCCTGACGGAGCTGACGTACTTGTGATCGGTGGTGTCAGTTCAACCCCCGGATCTAGTGACGTGAAAACCGGTTGTGCGAATGTCGACACTGCCACACACGAATCTTCCCAAGCATCAGCTTCTCCGCCTCCTAAGACGCCTCGCCCTGAAGTAAAGCAAGAATATTTAGTTTGTGACTTAACCGAATCGCCTCCACCTCCTAAGGACTCGTATGAATCTATGAAATCCTCTAGCGCTGTACAAGAACCAAAGCTCAAGCATAAGGTCAAATCGGAAAATACTGCCTATGCCGGACCAGCTATTCCGATAGATTTTTCTCAGCATGTTGATTTGTCCCAAGACATAGCGCCAGGTCAGCCTGGCGAGCTTGTCGATGAACTGCCAGTACCTCTCCTTCCGGGGGTAGTTTACAAGCCACGTGCTGGACATTTCTCTCCTTGGAGAGATTTCTTAAAATACGATCCGCAGACCTGGATGCGTTCTGGGAACAAAAGGCGTATCAGAGGCCGTCTTACTAGAACTACTCGATGTGGTGGGGCTTTATCCTGCGAGAACGATGCATGTGTAGTGTTTCGTACAACGGGTGATCGTAACCGTTTCCAATTCACCGGTACCTTTAAGAACCGCAATCTGGCGTGCGCCCTTTGCAACGCTGCGCCTACTCATTCCGGCAATTGTCCGTTTGAAGTAACCATCCAAGAAGACTCCGATTGGAACATCCTCCAGCTGTCTACTAGCTCCCTTGGACACAACCATTCCGTGTTGTCCACCGACAACCCCAGCGTGGGTGAGCTAAAAGCAGCTAAGACTAGGGCTGAGGAGGTTCTAAACACCGGTGGAGTTCGAAACGTGTGCCAGGTGAAAAGGACTTTACTCTCGGAAACCGTCTTTCCAAAAGATTCTTCTTTTGACCCTAGCCAGCTACCAGACATCGCGAGGAAAATGAAAGTGATTGATAAGGCAGTGGACCAGAATCTCGTGCGAGGCCGTCGACAGGATGAGGGCATGCAAGCCGTTTCCCAATGGGCTGCTAAGCACGGTAAGGGCCTACTGCAATCTTTCGCGGACGAGGGGAACATCGACAGTTTTGCTCACACGTTCGTTATGTCCAGTGTCGGAGTGGATGGAGGTGTCGATCTCGTGCGTCGCATGCACCCGAAAAGTAGCGACGACTACCTCCGCTCAGCGTACGTCCACTTGGATTTCGTACATCGCAAGGTTTCTGGGGATTGGGTGACGATGGGGGCGCACGTGTTCTCCATAGAGGCCAACGCTCTGCTCACTATTGCCACCATGAACGTACCCAAAGACTGTACCGAAACACAGGTACTGTTTTGGACATTGGTGAAGAAGACGGTAGCAGCCGAACACCCGCGTGAGGAAGTATTATTCTACGGCTTCATGGGAGATGCAGCAGGTAAGTTAAAGATCATAATTTTCAATGGGAGAGTTTGTAAGTTACACGGTTCTGACAATCGTATACTATTGTCAGAACCGTTGACATTCGAATACGAATGTCACCTACGCATGAAATACAGGGCAAGTCAAAAATCATAGTTTTTTGTGTGAGTTTGCACTTTATATCGTTCTGACAATCGTATAAGATTGTCAGCACCGTGTAAACCTACGCATGATATGCTTGGTTTTCAAGAACTGATTAATATTTGGGGCACAGGTGCTAACTGGGCAGCAATCAAGAAAGTTTGGCCAGACCAAGATGACCGTAACAATCTGGAGTGCACGTTCCATTGGGGGCAGAACTTACATAAGATCGAATCTCTTATTCCATCAGATCTCCATGCCGTGCACAAAGACCTGTTACAGCGATGGATTTACTCTACTCCCGAGGCCAAGGTGTCCTGTGAAACTGCCATCTTCGCCTGGTATGCTGAGAAATGTGGCAGGTCGAATCAGCCAAAATTGAATGCGTACTTCGTTTTCCAAATACGGCACGCGCAGCACATTCTGTCGCAATTCAAGGAACAAACCGAAGACATGACCGCCGAAATCCAACGACCGCTTGTATGCCTTGCGGAAAGCATGCACGCGAAGTGGAGATCGTGGGGGGCATACTACTCCACCTTGTTGGAGTCGGTGGAATTCGATAGCCTTATGCAGATTCGACAAATTTGCCTGGCGATGAACCGGCAGAACTCATCAAAGCACTTGTTGTGCGTGCAAGGTCGTATTCGTTCATTGGAGGATAAGTGGGTTAAAGGCGTCCTTACTCAGGCAGAGTTTGCAGATGGTCGCGAATTAATGCAAACAGTTCGTGCTGGCGCGACAGGATGGCTTCCACAGAGGGGCATCCCCGCAACGGACACCCACCGTCCAGATAAGGTGAACCATGGGGGGGTTTCGCGCAAACGCCCTGCGGAACTTCCCTCGGAAGGCGTCGCCTCCAAGAAGACGCGCACTGCCTCGGCGGTGCCACCTGCCTCTGCGGCAAGACCTACCTCGGCGGCAAGACCTACCTCGGCGGCACCACCTACCTCGGCGGCAAGACCTACCTCTGGGGCAAGACCTACCTCGGCGGCACCACCTACCTCGGCGGCAAGACCTACCTCGGCGGCACGTCCGGAGCGTGCTTTAGTTCGCGTTTACCCGGAAGCTGGCGGGGACTTCCAACCTTCCCTGCTTCACGTCATGCGGGCAGGCACTAACGGTAAATGCTATGGACGGAAGTCTAATGGTTCTCGTCACGACATCCCAATCGCGAAAGGGCAGCTGACTATTGGGTACACCGGAAGCTTGACCTATTATTTTCCAGCAAAAACTTAACTCTTCAAAAGGGTCAAGTTCGCGAAGTGAGGACCACTCCCCCGATCCGGAGGATTATATTCTGCTCGTGGAAATGTGTTCAAAACCCATGGTATTGTTGTCACGTTTCGATGCCTGGACTGCCCGAGGGGGGGGCGAACCGTGTACCCAAACTTCTTGTTGCACCGGACACAAAGATCCTGGAAAGTGAGGAGACTCGTCTCTGTTCTCTTGGTGTTTGCGTTGCCCATGAGGATGTGACCCCAGGAGAGGCTCGAGGACATCTGGTGAGATCGGAGAATTCGGAGATGGACGTGGAGGAGAGACTTCGCAACGGTGTTAAGGTGAAAGCGAGTGGCAAGGGTTTCTTGACGAAGAAGATAGCGAATTCCTATACCGCGCTCCACAGCATGGTTAAGACCGATAACCTTGCACTGACTCAAATCCGGAAATGTGTTCCTGGTGGTGCAACCGTCTATAACTTCCGAGTTTCTCACCCTGATTCCGATGGCCGCGAATACCTCTTGGAGTTTGGACGAGAATACCGTTGTTCGTGTCCGTGTTTTCGAGAAATGGCGAGGACCCGACCTGCTCCATGCAAGCATTTCCTTTGGCTGTACTCCGAGATATTCGAAATTCCGATCATTACAAGTGTGGGATACCTTCACGAGCCATCGCTGCTATCCTCAGAAGTGCGCAAAATACTGTCGTATTATCCTGGAATTCCGGACAACTTCGATCTCTAGTTGCTTAGCTAGAATACAAACGTAAATCTGTGATGGCATCTTATATATTTTACAGTGTATGCATTTTCATATACGTTATTCAAAACATTTTGTATACCATTGCATGTGTTAGCACCCTCGTCCACATTCGAATATGATTAACCGTACGGCAGTTGTCACACGTGAGAGAGAGAGCCGAACTTAGCGCCGAGATCGTGTATCCTATTGCATTTCGTATAACCCTGCCTGGATATTCGCGAAGAGTTTGTCACTACTCGTGCACATCTGAATATGATTAACCGTACGGTCGAAGCTTGACAATCGTATACGATTGTCACACGTGAGTATTGTGGTAGATATATTTATAGATTTTTTTATCTATATATACTAGGAAAATATTAAAATACTTCATAATTTTACAGATGTCTACAGGGAGATTAACAAGAGTCAGAAAGCCCACAGCTAAGGCACAGGCTGTGGCTGCCGGGCGTGAGGGAGGTGCGTACCTGCAGCCCTATAAATGCATGTCGGGGTGTCATTTTTTTCATTATTGCATGGCTCGTACAAAACAAACCGCTCGAAAGAAATTCGGAGGCACAATTAGAGATTTACAGCGTATGGCCTCCGGAGGTGCACAGGCCTCTCAGAGCGGATCTTTGGCATCCGGTGAAGGTGGTTCAAATGAGTTACCCGCCGCTGGTAATGCTCCAGGTACCGCAGGAGCTGCCACTCCAGTCGCAAGTGAAGATGCCACTCCAGTCGCAAGTGATCCTCAACCTACAGCTAAATCGCCAAAGCTGACTATTACAGTTGGTAAACCGAAACCAGCTCAGCAACCAGCTCAGCAACCAGCTGAGCAAGTCGTTGCGCTAATGCTCGAGTATGCCGCTACAACTAATAAGAAGGAGAAGAAAGACCTCGAGAGTGGAATCGTGTCCGTTGTGGAAGGTGGAGATAATAAGGAGATAGTTGATACAGCTGTTGCATTACTGAAGAATCGGGACGCACCTAAAGCTGCTGTCACTCTTAAAAGATTGCTAGGTAAGAGAAAAGCTGATGCAGATGCACCGCCAGAGGCAGGGCCAGAGGCAGCGTCAGCTCCTGCACCCGAGACCTCGGGGAGTGCACCACCGCCAAAGCGTGCTCGTGACCCGAAGGGTAAGGCAGCGATATCTGGGAGCACTGATGACGACAACAGGCAAGACTACATATTCCCAGGACCGCTGAATATCAAAAAAGTGATCTCAGAATGGACTTTTCGTCCCCAGCTTATTACTCGAGAAGACAAAAAGCTTCCAGTAGTTGCCCCTCTTGGCTTGCTGTTACATCCTGCTGATGTTCAGGGCGACTCAAACCGACTTTCGTTTACCCGCGCGACTTCACAAGAGGGAATAGAGAAGCAGAAGAAGGTCATCATGGAGCGATGGGAGGTGGACAAATCACATGTCATCGTGTGGTGGACTGGACACTATTACACGGACGAAGAGTATAGGCAAATGCTCATGTCCAAGTTTTATCCCGGTGAGGCATTGCTTGTCAGCACTAGTATTATGCAAGGGTTCGGGACTTTCCTACAAAGCTTGACAATCGTATACGATTGTCAGACCTAAGTTCATTTCGGTTGCTTGCAGCGGCGGATGCGGAGGCTCCTGAGGAAGTAAGCAATTTCAACACCATGGTGCACAATCTGGAGACCGACTATCTCAACCTATTCGATAATGATCCTGACGACTACAAGAGGTGGGTGAAAAACAAGTTCATGCGAATGCAGCTTGTCGTGGTGGATGGCCAGCATCGCTATGACGCCTGGCTTGACCTTGTCCTGGACGCAAGGAAACGTAAAGCATTCTGGAGCGGTACCGGGACCAGTAATAGGTCCTCTCTGGAGGGGTTGGCCACAACGATTACAATTCTGAAGAAAGAAACACCTCTTTGTGTTTTGGTAAGCGATCCTTGTATGATATCGTTTGTTTCATTGTTTCAATAAAATACCGTATGTACATGAATGAATTTTTTACAAGTTTCGGTTTGCGCAGAGCCTTATCGGGACACTGACGAACACCGACCAAACAGAAAGTCTTGTTGACTCTCACGAACACGATAAATGGATTTTGCTGTTGAATGTTGCCGACGCCTCGGAAGACCAACTGGCGCAATTTACACAATTCCCGGTAAGGCAAGCTAGTGCCAAGAGTAACGCTTGGTATCGGAATAATCTGAGGGATACGACCGCGGCGGCCTACTCGAACGAGATTTCCAAACTTCGGGATCAATCGGCAAAAGTTGCTCTCCTCCAATCGCGCGAGCGGGATGCGCAAAAGGTATGAAACTTCCGCGCTCTCTCATGTGTCCTCACCCACGTTTGACACTCGTATACGATTGTCAAGCTTCTGTTCTCACCCACGCGTGACAATCGTATACGATTGTCAAGCTTTGGCGCTAGCTTCGCCCCTGACTCACGCGTGACAATCGTATACGATTGTCAAGCTTTGGCGCAAGCTTCAGTTCTCACCCACGCGTGACAATCGTATACGATTGTCAAGCTTTGGCGCTAGCTTCGCCCCTGACTCACGCGTGACAATCGTATACGATTGTCAAGCTTTGGCGCAAGCTTCAGTTCTCACCCACGTGTGACAAGCGTGTCGCCCCCCTTACATGTGTCCAACGTGTCTTGCTTGCAGATTTTGCGGTTACTGGATCCAAAACTGTGAGACGAATGGCGGAAGGAAGCTCTCGAGTTGAAGAACTATCCGAAAGAACTGCAGCCTGTTCTTACCCTAGAGGCTATAAGCACCTCGCTATCAGCCTTAGGGTTTGATGTACGATATTTTTTCTTTGTTCTGAAAGTGGCGAAGGAAGGAGCATTAATGGCCGATGTGGACAAACGGAAGGAGTTCTACCAGAAATATGGGATCAGTTGCAAGGGCAAGTTTTTGACTGGCACTGAGTTCAGCTCGTATTGTCATCGTCTTGGTTTCATCAAGGATGTCATCGAATCTGCCAAGGCCAAGTTTGCCTCGCTGATGGGTTGGACTAAATACCCAGATTGGTATAAACACGCAGAGGCTATCAGGGACGTCTATGATGATGATGAGGATACGCAGGAGACTATACTCAAACTAAACGTTGACACCCCTTGGGGACCCTATGACTTTAATGGGGTAACGTACCGTGATTCGCAGCATATGACGTACGTGCAAAAACATCACCATTTTTTTATTCATAACGTCCACGGAGAGCCTGATTTGGAAACCAAGCTTCTGGTGTGGATGTTAATCCAATCTTCCAACAAATTCTACACTGCACGCTTCGATGAGGTCATGAAGAGCATGATTAAAGCAAAACGATGGAAGCGCGTTGATTCCAAGGAAGGAAGGGCTATGGACAAGAGTGTGAATAAGCCATCGCAGGATACCATGCATACCTACAAGACTCTTGTGGATTGCGCTGGTGAGTTAGTCCTCACAAGTTTTTTTTTTAAGTTGCAGGATTACAAGTCCAAATGACAGTGATGTTTGCTATGCAGCCACGCGTATGATCTTGTGCTACATTCACACCTTGCCGGATGACTACATCGAGATTCGAAATGGCGGTCGCTTTGGGGCTACGTTCACGATTCCGAAGCTTTATGGCCCTGCCTACACTGAGGCACCCGTATACGATTCCGCATGGTTTCGGCAGACGTTGGGCATCACCCATACGAAAAGGGGGTTTGAGGAAAACTGCCTGCATTTGCTATGGGCGATTCAAGCAGGAGCTGGGTCTCAGATTAATCTGGCCCCTGCAGTACTGGCAGCGTCGCGGATGATGGAAGCGAAAGAAATGCCAGATATCAATGACGAGATCGCCGCGTTCAGTGCGAAGGTGACCCCGTTATACACTTGTGATGATCATGCCATGGGGATGATCGGTCAGTTGGTAAATGTTGGTAAAAGAAGTGTGACAATCGTATACGATTGTCAAGCTCTGGCGTTAGCTTGACTTAGAGTCTGCTCTGTCTCTAAGTTCGAAGACTGATTCTGATGCGTATTACAGGCCGTTTGGGAATGGCTGGAACTCCGTGTGAAAGCGTCACGCCGGGAGGGCGGGATGCCGGATGCTCTGGTTAAAACGGAGATTTTCGATCATGATTGGGAGCCGAAGAGCGCGGTGATTGAATTCATGGAGCTGAAAATCCAACACAAGGAGCTGCATGCTGCCGAGGGAGTCCAGCAGCCGGTGGACTTCAACAAGTGCCATCGCGAGTTGCTGGCGAAGCTTCTGACTGAGGGATTGCTGGAATTCGGAATGAAGGTTAGAACTGTTCATATATCTACATTGCAATGTATTAAGTATTTCCTGCGTATGTATTTCAAAGCAGACTGATGAAAGCAATGTTCCACAGGTTAACGAATCTCGCGCCGAAAGGAATAAGGGTCCACGCAGCAATCAAGTCATGGTCAGTTGGCGCAATGAAAAAACATTGCAACACGCTCGCTATGGAGTGGATCTGATCTTTGTGGATGGTCCTTTTGGGCTGTTTTCGGAGGTATGGGATACCTATTCAACAGACTTCTACTCATACATGGGTGGTATTTGCATGTCGGCTATGGATTATGGTGGCATTGTGATTCTATTCTTACCGGACTCGACCACCCGCAGTAATGTGACCATTAATGGAAAAACCTTCGCGATATCGAGGCAGCAAGCAATCATCGATGCCTTCTGCGCTTCGACCAAAGGATGGCCGCTGCAATGGACATGCCACCAGACGGTTCAATACTGGAATCGAGGCGGAGGACGCATAGGTAATAATGCGGCTGGTCCGGTCAGCGTTTTGCAACCGTATGTGTTGCTGCACTTGGTGGAAGATCCCTCAAAGAGTAATAAGCTACCGAAGTGGGCCCCGCTGCGAACAACGGTCGGAAAGTTTTCGAACGCGTTCACGAACAGCATGGTAAGAATCCTTGTATGCATTCATATCTTCTCATGAATGCAACTCCGCCAAACAAAATTGTCAAGTAGATGCACTAGCTCAGACACGCAGACTCGCAAGTGACAATCGTATACGATTGTCAAGCAGGTGCACTAGGTCCGACACTCAGACTCGAGTGTGTTGTTTGTTTATAAACAGGAGGTACCGCTGCCACCTAAGGAGTACCTGAAGAAAGAAGATGGACAAAATATTCGCAGCGTTCAGAAGCCAATCCGTCTTTACCGTGAGCTGATGCGCTTGTACAGCAACATGGATGCTTGTGTTATGGAATTTCCATGCGGAACGGCTCCAGCCTCCATGGCGGGGTATATGGAGCAAAGGCATGTCCTTTCGATCGACATGGATGCAGAGGTGTTGAACATGGCCAGAGCACGGTATTCCGAGGTGCTCGCAGGTGACATAGCGCTGATAGAAAAACAAAAGGCCAATGTGCCTGATGACCACGAAATGGATTTGAATGATGTCGCGGATGCTTTAGGCATGGATGCTATTTCGGCTACTCCGGTTATGGAGGCTGAGCCAGATGCTTGTTTCGAGATGCCAGCCGCTCTCGCGGCAGCGTTGCTCGAGCACCCCGACCCTGTACCTAGCGTGTAAATCTGCATGAATGCTAGTACATTGGACACTGGCGGGCTCCGACCCTAGAACCGAGGACACCCACGAAACATACATTTCAGGGTAGCACAATTAACAATTATTTTCTTAAAATCATTGGTACAATTAGCATGTTCTTAGAAGCCAAAGTCCAAGTCCTCGTCAGTCATATCCGCCGCACAGTTGCAAGCTCCTAAATATTGCTCTATACTCTCGCCGCGCTGCTCCGGTAACAATAAAGCATTTATCTTGTCCACAGGTATTTTCAGATTTCTAGGCGTTACCCACCTCCCCGTCCAAGGGTTCCTGGAGGGAAATCGTTCGAGATGCATCAAGGTAAAGAATAGGAAAAACCGAGTTCGGCGTACATAACGGTATCCTGCAGAGATTGCGTCCAAGTCCCAATTTCCCTGAATGATAGGCCTTTCGCAATGCGCGTATACGTTTTCCGCATTACAGTTTACGCAAGGTGTATGACCGAAAATGTTCACATGATTTATCATATCTTCATCCTCATCAAAACCATCTAACCAAAGCAAGACTCGCTCAACCTGCCGGGTCAGCGCCATTTCTCAGGAAGTTTTTGAACGCGAAAATAAATGATTAAAACTCGCTACAACACGTCTTAAATAGGCATGGGAGCAAGGTATTTTTTTCCTAACGGCAATTGCACCACTTTCCGTCGTCATCAGGTTCCTGGTCAAAGCCTGTGCCCTGGTTAATCAACTCCGGAATGAAATCTGTGGGAACCGCCATTGTTTTGGGGGTAAGTGCGCCAGAGTTGGCTTGCGTTGGAGTGTACGTATATTGCGCAGTAGTGGCAGGATACCGATGCGCATCCAACAGTTGAAAATACCATGTTTCCCGAGTCTCGCGGATAAACCTCCATTTAGCCTCAGAGGGGTCATGTGTAGGAATCAGCGCAGGATCGATGAACACTTCCTCGCGATATAAGAACCAATTCCAGGAATGGCACACATTGCATTTTTCGTATTCGATATACATACGTTCAAGCTCAACAAGTGCGTCTTCCATGAACTCAGGAGTATTCATGATGCTAGTATTTTACTGCGAAAATAAATGAATAAAAGACATGTAACATTACTTATATAGCAGTAAACTTCGAGAGATTTCCTTTCAACACGGTGTTGACAATCGTGTACGATTGTCAGAAGTGTGCAGAGGGTAGTTTTGGTATGCACGGCGTGAAAGTTATTGTTTTTCCTACATGTAAGTATACGGTTTATTTCAGTACTAACACGTGACATAAGTGTTAGCTACCAAGCATATGTCTCCTCATTGCACGCGCTAGCATCAATTATGCGCGTTAGGGTGCAGATTCTGAACATACGCCCGCAACCTTCGCATCTCCTTTCATCTTCCTGCAGCAGATCGCTTTCCATCTCTGTCAGGGCACAATGCGTAGTTTCGCTGTAGCGGTGTCTATTTCGCCAGCCCCGCCACTCCAAATCTGAGTATCGGTGGTAGATCCACCCGCCCTCATACCAGTACACGAGATGCCTCACCCCGAACCTTTCGCTGGATCTACGGCCGTGGACGTACATCGGCCAAAAACTCCACCAGTGATAGGTCCTGAGATTAACTGCATGTTGCCCGAAGTCCTCCCAGCCTTCTTCAGCTTGTTGCCGCGCTCGCCGCCACAAGCGGAGAATTAAACGGTCTTCAGGAACCCATTGGGCTTGTTGTAACTGGCAGTCGCGAAACGTAAAAGCATCGAAAGGCCATATCCAATACTGCAATATTCCAATACTGGGCATAATGGTGAGGTAGTCTAAGGGGCGGGTTGTGGTTCTATGTGACGAACGCAGGTGTGATGAAATGACCTCCGGTTACAACTCCTCCAATATATATATCCAACATATATCCTAAAACCCTGAACCTTAGACGTCCCGATATGTCTACGTGCAGCACACCTGACACCAAGACTCACCTGCTTGACAATCGTATACGATTGTCAAGCAGGTGCACTAGGTCCGACACCCAGACTCACGTGTGACATTCGTATACGGTTGTCAAGCTCTGTCGTTGGATTCGTCTCTCTGACGCACGTTTGACACTCGCATGCGACTGGGTTATACCCCCTGAGTCCCTGGTTAGGGGGGGAGGGGGGAGCCAGTGTCTATTCCTTAAGTATGAAAAAAAAAATTAAATTTTCTTAAGTATGGGAAAACGCAGGCGTCGACGCGGACCGACGCGTTACCCGCCTTAAGTATGGGCTTAAGTATGGGAGCCCTATTTTGCGAAATCTTAGAATGTTAAGAATGTTTGGTCCACTGTCCGTCCGTCCGTCCACAGTGGACGGACAGTGGACGGACGGACGGACGGACGGACGGAGTGGACCGATACTAATCCCCTCTAGGGAGCAAAGGACTGGACTTCGCCAGAAATCGCCGGCGACACGAGCGTGACGACGCCTGTGTCACGCCTTTTCGCGATTTCAGGTCACAATGACGCGATCTGCTCATGACATCCTTCCCACCCGGTGCAGAATAAGCTTTATCGTTGTTCTGAGTATCATTATTTGCGAGGAAGACAGATACGCTGTCCGGCTAAGCTCGCTAAGCATGAAACTGATAATCACATAAACAGTGTCTGGCCGGAGCTTTATGCTCTTGGAAACCCAGACAGTAACAATGACTGTACTACTGTACTGTACTACTGTACAGTACAGTGCTAGGATGTCACGGACACGAAACGGAAGCAGGGTCAGGCTAGGGGCTAGTCAGAGCCCATAATAACTAAGCCTAAACCCGAAGTCCAGCACACCACCCGTGGGTGTGACTACCTAGCAAGGCAGGTACAGGGTATACAGCCACGTAATAATAAACAAACACCTAACATTCACTTCGGTGGAAACCGATCACTTCTAGCTGGGTGCCGGGGTCTTGACCCGGTCATCCCACTACTGGGCTAAAGCTAATCAAGCTACCAGGGTAAATGCCAAGAAACTCAGCCACCTTGAGGCTGGTCAGCAGAGCCGAGTTCAGCGGTTGGGATGTAAATACAGAAGAGTCCCGAAGTGAAATGCAAATTGTCTGTCACTGATTGAGCACCACCAGACCCAAGTGGGTAAGGTGGATCCGTAGCTGAAAGTAAATCAACTGAAGAAGTCAGACAAGTAGGATCCCACGGTGTTGTGAACTTTGAAGAAAGAGATGTAAGAACTCGATTGTCAGGCGGCCAATCACGGACGTCCAGAAAGCCAAATGGTGGATCCGAAGCAAAGAGATCTCCAGTAGACCGATGGACGGTGACTCCGGGCTCAACCAGGCCCCTGTCACCACCGCCCACGGCAACCAGAGATGCCGTAGCACTGGCCAACAGAGAACAGCAGAGAACCGAAGACATCAACGCACATCGGAGAAAGCTCGGCGGAGCCCGCGGACGGTACACCGGAGCCGCTGCTGGCGATGCTCCCCTGTCAGCGCCATGCCCAAGAGTGCCGAAGGAGTCAAAAGCCACTTGTTGCCCGCCGTCAGAGCCATCGTCAGAGCCTTGGCCGTTGTCAGAGCCTTCAGAGCCAATGTCAGAAGCCTCAATCGTCATGCCAGCAAACAGCGGAGCCGGTGCAGTGTCGCCAAGCTGGAGCGATGGGACAGAACCGGGCAAGCCGAGAGAGCCAGGCATAGCCACTGGCGGGTCATGAGCCGTAGGCACACCACCAGCCACGAGTGCAGAGGGATCCCGAACCGCAGGCGGTGGCGGAATCGAACCCCGTGCACCCGAGTGGAATGTGGCTAGAGGAAAGTGAGCCTCGCCGTCATCGCCAGCTGCCGCATCCCTGAGCGGAAGCCGCCGCATCCTGAAAGTGCTTCAGAGATGTGGGCTCAGCCGGCACAAAGGAATGCGCCGACAGCTCGCACACCTCTGGGCGACCCTCCATCGTGCAGAGCGACTCGAAGGCGTGCTCATCTCCCGCGTCATAGAAACGCTGGAAACGAACAGCCAAGCAGTCAGTCTCGTAGTCTTCAACCGCACCACAATAGTGGGCAGAGTGAAGACCGCCGTTGGGGCATTCAGCATGCCAGTGTTTCAAACCACTTTGTGCACACACCGCATTCTTGCAGTGGGGCACGAAGGCACCACTCTTCTTGTCAAACGAGACAGGAGGAGCGGTGCCAAGCGGCTTAACACCAGCACGATGATGCTTAGCAGCAGAGCGGGTAAGGTGCTTGCCCGCAGGCGGTGCTCCTTCCCGTTTCTGCCGCTTCAGGTCACGAATGTCCTGCTGCATGCGCTCCAGCTGCTTCTGCAGACTGGACAACGCCGCAGCTAGGTCAGACGCGCCATCGCCGAATGACAGAGCCGAAACAGGAGTGTCAGAGACTTGCAGGCCGTGGCGGAACTGCTCCCGCACACGAGCCTGAATAGTCAAAAGAGACACGCCTTGCCGCTGGTCAGCCCGAGCCAAGGAATTAGCCAAGTCACGGTACAACGCCGAATTGCCGAGAGCCTTGAGAAACTGCCGCTTCACCGCGTCCTCTGGCAAGTTGTGGGAACGCTGAACGTCCCGCAACAGGCCATTGAACTCACGGATGCCACGGTCAGGATCTTTGCTGCTGGGGATACGGACCGCCAGCAGCAACTCAAAAGAGTCAAAGGGCTCTGAGCGTTCCTGGAGCATGCGCACTACCTCAAGGGCAGCACGCTTGCCATCTCCAGGAACGTCAGACCCAGAGGCCTCAAGCCAGTCACGAGCTGGCGAGCCAGGGCGAGCCAGAAATGTCAGAGCCGAGAGCAGCAGTTCATTTGCCTCATGCCTAGCCTCCACAGTCATGTTGGCCAAGTCAAACAGGGGAGCAAATGCCTGTGACTGGAGCAGAAACTGCGTGCGAAGCTCATGCATAAGCTGTGAAAAAATGTCCACTGCGTCCGTCTCTGTACCAGCGAAGCGCTCTGACTTGTCTCCGAGAATTTTGGTGGCAACAATCTTGGCAACCCTTCTGTCGAAACTGTCTCGAGCCAGCTGCTGACATTTTTCAAGAACTTCTCTCGCAGCTGCGGTGGTCGGAGCCGGCAGCTGCGGTGTCTGCGGCGTCGCTGAGTGCTGTGCACCCACATCGTCAAAAATCGTCTCCAATCTACGGACGCGTGAACGCGTCATTCTATTCGCTGTAGCAACCATGATAGAAAGACAGGGGAGAAGGTTGAGCTGAACAGGGGGATGGTGAGAGAACGCTTACAGCGGCCAGATGCTCTGTAGAAGTCTCAGCTGAATGGATCGCGATCCACAGGTCGTAAGCGGAAAACGCAAGAGCGGCCAAGACAAGTCACGTGTGGAATGACCTCGCCGGAGCCAGCGGCGCACGAAACAAATCAACTCTCGCTGCGACGATGCTGCCGTAAAATAAAAACAATCCGTCACCAACTGATCTCCTGCGCAGCGAAGGCGAGCACAATGCGTGCCGCCATCACCGCCAAGCTAAAAGGCCATACCGTAAGAGAACAATACACCACCGCCCAAGTGGGCGCTCAACCCCTCCTACGTCCTACTTAGCCGAACATGGCAACAGCAAGGCGCTTTGCCATCATCAGAATCACCGGAAAGCCGGTGCGGCCTATAACCTGCGAGGAAGACAGATACGCTGTCCGGCTAAGCTTGCTAGGGAACAAACTGATAATCACATAAACAGTGTCTGGCCGGAGCTTTATGCTCTCGGAAACCCAGACAGTAACAATGACTGTACTACTGTACTGTACTACTGTACAGTACAGTGCTAGGATGTCACGGACACGAAACGGAAGCAGGGTCAGGCTAGGGGCTAGTCAGAGCCCATAATAACTAAGCCTAAACCCGAAGTCCAGCATTATTGTCTCAGAGGACACATCAGTTGGTGGTGCTGAGTCCGATCAATTGGTTTCTTCAGAGATCTGTTTCTGCGAGCAGGACGTTGGCACTGGACCCGTAATTTTGGACACCCGATCTGTTTCCTCGCAGATTACCACTACCAGACCCGCGACTGGGCGTTCCAGTTCGCGCAGGCTCACGCAGCAGGCCCCTCCTGCTCGCGTTGAGCGTCACTATTTTCACTCCGTGGATTCCAATTCTCATGTCGTTGACTCTGGACAGGATATTCACGCAGTTTTTGACAGTAGTGAGAGTGACGATGAATCGGGCTACCCACTTGGGTATTACGATGAATCTGACGACGATTGGGAGGACGATTGGCTTCTCCGCATTTTTCTTCTTCTCAGTTGGAACAACTGCACGCCCTGGACACTGGTTTCCGGGGCGACTACTATGGTGGAGCTTTAGAAGCTTCAGAAGCTGATTTTTCTCCACAGCAAGACATTTCTACTGGTAGCGCATCTTTGTTTCTTGAGGACGCTGAACCGGTGGACGAAGGTTCCGATTTATCGCAAGACCACGAGCAATACGATTACGACGAGTACGACTCTGGTGGTGCTCGTTCTGATTCGCACGACGACCACTACGATTACGAATCTGGTGGTGCTGGCTACGACTCTGATGGGGGATATTCTTCTGGTTATTCTTAGTTTCTAAACGGACCGGCAGGGCAATTCTCGTAGATGTTTCGACCACTAGCTGAAGTAGGAATTCTTTCCGATGATTTCCGAGATTCATTTGACCACTTGCGGGCAGCAGCTCATTTCGACAGCACTCATTTATCCCTGGACGCACAGACGCGGGATCGTTGCTATATTTTGTTCTTTGCTAAACCGACAGGCAGATTTTCTCGAGAGTTCATCTATTTCTTACAAGCAGACAGGCGGCATCTTGACTTGCAGCTGACCACTAGCCGGCAGAGATTAGACCTTAGAAATTCCGCAGCACGAGTTCTTCCTTAGCGGCCAGTATATATTTGATCATGTTGTGTGCATCTTGTGATCTTTGCTAGCTACTTGACTTTCACATTCTCATTAGATGTAACTGCTGGACTTCGGGTTTAGGCTTAGTTATTATGGGCTCTGACTAGCCCCTAGCCTGACCCTGCTTCCGTTTCGTGTCCGTGACATCCTAGCACTGTACTGTACAGTAGTACAGTACAGTAGTACAGTCATTGTTACTGTCTGGGTTTCCGAGAGCATAAAGCTCCGGCCAGACACTGTTTATAGGATGATCAGTTTGTTCGCTAGCAAGCTTAGCCGGACAGCGTATCTGTCTTCCTCGCAGGTTATGGGCCCACCACGCTTCCACAGCGTATCTGTCTTCCTCGCAGTAACATTCTAGTAGCTAGGGTGGTGGCATTCACAAGCTTTAGATTCACCTCAGATGAGGTGGTGTGCTGGACTATGACACTCTGACCTGTCATACTTGGTCAGTTGTCATATCCAGTATGTCATCCTCGGTGACTCCGCTTGTGTCTGTCCGGGTATTTATTCCCGTATGTTATCTACTGTATATATTAGTTCGTTCTTTATCCGCTGGGAGCGTTCTCCCCACTGTTAGCCCTGCTATATCTCACAATGTATGCACTACGAGCTGGTGGTGCCGTTCCGGCAGGTGGTGCAGCTGGAGCTGGCGGTGCCGCTTCGGCAGGTGGTGCAGCTGGAGCTGGTGGTGCCTACGCAGCAGGTGGTGCTGCAGCTGGTGGTGCTGCAGACTACGACGAGTACGAAGACTACGAGGACGATGTGGATGCTGATGTGGCTACAAAAGAGTTTGAGATTGTGTGAGACACAGATACGTGTTTTTACCTCCAGTCGACCACAAAACAAGAAAATATCACATACCGATACCGGGGTATCTGAAGACACTTGATTGTCTTCGTGTAGTTTCATATTTTTCAGTTTACTAGTTCCTAGCGTGGGGTGACACAGCAGGCTGTGCCACATGAGTTTGCAGCAAACATTCTAGATCACGCGGATGCTGCTGCGGGAGATAGGCTACTTTGGCCAATCTTCTTGAGTTCATCACGTTTTTGGCCTCCTGAGAAACACATATTCACCTGCCAAGCAGAGTGGCAAGTGTGACTGATTATCACCAGGTATAAACCTAAAATATCCTCAAGTCGGGCTCTTGGCTCACTCTAGGCTTATGCCTGGCTCACCGCGGGGCACTTGTTTCCGCACATATTCTATATCCTTGAATTGTTTTCAAAGTCTGGGTTGCTATCAACCAGTAGGGTTTTCCATCAGAGGCCATAACTATGCCCTCGTGGGGTCTTTGGACATGCCACATTTGTCAGTGGAAGTCACGCAGTACATTGTGACGGCCTTTTCTATCGGCAAACACCAGAAGTTCGCACGATTCACTCATACATTCGGAAGGCTGTTGTCACCGGGTTGACCCTACTCTTACGTTTTCTTTGATCATTGTCGACAGCTTTCTGAAGACCACCCAATATCATATCCCCAGTTGCAAGCTTTCTTTCGAGAGTACCAGCACTGCCGCTTAAGTCGACTTCGTGTTACGGAAAATCGCGTTTGAGCGAGTGACCACTATTGGGCAACAAGCTCATCGCGGTGCGGACCTTGCCGAACCTTATGCACAATCTCTAGATTGCAGATATGGTGTTATAAAGCGGTCACCACCCTCTACACTGCAACTAGGGAGTTAAGCGACCACCATTCTCAATACTGTCAATAGGGTTTGGAGCGACCACCACCTTCTAAATCGCAGATAGGGTAAAACGCGACCACCACCCTCTAAACAGCAGATAGGGTGTTAAGCAACAACCTTTCTGAATAATAACTGGTAAGTTTTTGAGCGACCACCACCCTCTAAACTATAGATAGGGTGTTAACCGACCACCACTCTTTAAACTGCAGATAGAGTGTTAAGCAACCACCGCCCTCTCGATACAAGCGTCATCTTCCTATGCAGCTGGACTGTGAATGATTTACTCAAAATATTCTTGCACGGGTTGGTAGATTCCATCTTTGCGAGAGATTTAACGAGTGCCGCATCTCACACTTGAGGCTCTCGCATGGCCATAACACTGCCCAAAGCACTCTGACGGGTCGGTTCGACATACCCCTTCCCCCCCCATTGGCTTTCGCCTTTCGTAGCAGCTTGCCTGGTCCAGTCCTCCGGCTTCTGGATTGTAACCTCGTCGCAATGCAGCTCACTTCCCCTTACGGTTTGGGAGGCGGAAATCGGGGCCGGTAGGTGAGCCAAGAAACACTGCGGCCATGGGCGTTGCAAGGGCAAGGATGAAGCAAACGAGGCTGGTGTGATATGACTGCTCGTGCAGACGGTGTGGGGGTCTGCGAGTGGCAGACGAAGGCTGCAAACTTCGCGGCGATCCGCATCCAGCACGCGGTGCGCCAATGGCTCCTGAGGGAGAAGCTGCGGCGGATGAAACGGCCGACGCGCCTACGCCGCCAGCTGCTCTCGGACCGCCTCCTTTTCGAGAAGGCGCTGCTCTTTGGAGGGTTGCGGCTCTTGAACCTGCTCGCTCTCTCTACCTTCGTCATCCTTGCGCTAGTCTTCTCCGATGACACGGACCATAAGCGCGGCATCAATCACACGCTGCGCTTTGAATTCGAACTCGACAGCATCGGGGAGATCAACGACCGTGGCGTCTTCAAGGAGTACCTTTCGAACGTGTCAAAGCGCTCCAAGAAGCTGTTCGCGCACTCCTCGGAGTACTTCCAGAAGCCAGAGGGTGAGGGTGAGCTCGTCGGTGAGTTCACAAAGTTCGATGCACCGGTCCGGCTGACGGGTGTTACACGCCGGATGGCCAACACCTTCACCTTGATCGGGTGGGTGAAGACTTCCGAACAGTTCCAGGAGGGCTACCTTGCGAGACAGGAGCTTGACTCGTACAACCAAGACCTCTCCTGCTGGGGGTGGCACTTGAGCCGATTGCAAGGTCCAGGGTTCCATTATGGGGCTCATGACTTTGCCGAGACCGACCCCACCCTGAAAGCAGCCTTCGACAGCCACTCCAAGAAACAGGTGCGTCCGTATGCCTGAATCCCTTCCCACCCTCGAAGCACCGCCTGGAAGCAAGTCTTTACGTCTGGAAATATAGGAAGCAAGGTCAGTGTGGCTCGTGACCCAACGAGGTGTGATGACGCGCTTCTGAGGGTGAGCTGATGAGGTGTGAGACATACGAAGAATGACAGAGGCTTCCAAATGACCACCCGGAATGAGAATGAGAATGAGATTGGCAAGGGCTCCCAACTAGCCACCTGGACTGAGATTGAGCCAAGCCATATTCAGGCCCCATATATACCGATTCGATCACCAAAATGTCTCTCACAGCACCATGATGACCTCTTCAAGCCCCAAAATGACTCTGAAAGCCCCGAAATGTCTTTTAAAAGCTCTTAGTGAGTCCTGAAAGGATGTGCATGACAAGAACCAATGATGCATAACCATCATGCCCCTTAAAAAACCTGAAATACCCCGCGAAGCCCCTACGGAGGCCTTAAGGCCCCACACGTGTCGGGCTCCAATGATGCAATAGGTGGTTGAGTTTCATATTGTGATCTCACAATAATATTCCGACTTACATTCTAGGACTTCTCTACGTTCTAGTGAGACCAAATTGCCACTCCATGCCCCTCACAGCATGGAGTGACATTTTTGCTTGTAACCCAAATCCCAAACCCAAAAGCAGGAATTTATTTTGCACACGGATCAAATGCTGATCGGTACACTGCAAGCCTCATTAACATTAAAAGCTTTTGTCTTGCATGCAATGTGAGCGACAGTCTATTGAAATGATATTTTTTCCCCTCTGCAAAGTTAACTGAGATTCCTGGGTTGGGTGGGTAGGGAATGCAATTTAAGAACAGAGCTGAAGCCTAACAGGATTCCCAGGCTTTTATTCTAGTATCCAAATCTAGGGACGTGACCCGAACCGTCGTGACGACTGTCGGGTTTGTCCTAGGTAAATTGAGATCAACACGTGGCAGAAACCACTACAATTCCACTTCGCTTCAAGTCCAGGCGATCCATTGCAGCGCGTTGCTGCTCGCGCCTCCAGCGCGCCATGCCCCCCTGCAATCGCGTACCTCCTCTTGGAGTGTACGCGTCTTCATCTCAACCCCCGGAACGACAGGGGTTAGGTCAGATGCCGAAAAGCACTCTTTTACTTCCCGGGGTTTGGTGCCCTTTGCGCCCTTACCGGGATTGTGGGGTCACGGCGTCGATAACGCTCCTCCTCGTCCGCCACCGACACGTAGGTCGCTCCTTACCGGCCTCGTCGCCCCGGCGGTCCGCTTTGCCGTCATCGTCATCGCAGCGCGAGCTTTAGTTGTGTCGAACTCAGCCAGCCACTTCGTAAGGACAGAGTCGGCCACTAGGCCCTCTGTCCCGGTGTAAATCTCCATGAATCCCCATGCGGTGGTGCTGGTGGTGGCTCTAGTGATGGCGTTGGTGGAGGCGCTCGTGGTGGTGCTCGTGTCGGTCCTCTTCGTATTCGTGTCTGTGTCGGTGAAGGTGGAACTAGTGGTGTCAGTGGTGCTGGTGGCGTTGCACGCATCGCTGGCTCCCGTGGAGTTCTTGGCTCCGGTGGCGTTAGTTGCAATGGTGGCTCTAGTGGGTCGGGTAGTGACGGTGGTGATGGTGGCGTTGTCATAGCTTCTGGGGGTGATAGCTTCGCCCACGGAGGTCAAAATGCGCACCTCGGTAGTGAGCCTCTTCACCAAACGTTGATGACTGCTCTCCAAGTAGCGCAAAAGACATGTATGTATCGGCATCTTACACATATCGTTCACCAACTTACAAGCTTCTGTAATTGAAATAGTGAGACCGGCTACAGATGCCTCATATCGACACTGCCGTGTAACTCTGATCGGTTCCCAAGGTCAGGTCTGTGTCCACCAGTACTGGTGACATATACTGCATAATGAATCCACGACGCTGCCACTCTCAGGGTGCAGCGGCACTGCAGAATCCGGTGACACTGTCACCCTCAGGCTCCTGTGACACCACACATGATCATTCGTATCTCTCTCTCTCTCTCTGAAAGGACAGTTTCGCCACTCCTCCGGACTTGCTGAGTACAGTAACTTCTCACGACGACTCTTGCGAGTGTCTTGAACCTGTCCACGGGCAACGACTTCGTACAGAAGTCTGCAACATTCTGCAGACTCGGTACTGTGACAATAAGGATTCTGTCATTCTCCACTACTGACGCTGCATATTGGTACCGAACAGCCACGTTCCGTGTAGCCGTGTTATTCAGTGCGTTGTTCAGCGCAGTGCCGGGTGCATAGAAGCATGAGTGCCCTGGTGCAATGTCATAGAAGTCTGCATTACTGCAAATTTCGACAGCAATCGGAGCAATACTCGGTGTCTCTGGCTGTCTCGGTGAAGCTATCAACTCTGCATCGGTGGTGCTGAAAGCCACCGTGTTCTGCAACTTGGATGAGAACATAACAGTCCCACCGTGCAGGATCACCAGTGACCCTGTCACCGACCGTCGAGTTGCCTTGTGTGCTGCATGATCCGCACCAGTGTAAGCCGCTGTAACCAGCAGCGCCTCGTGAGATGCCAGCTGGCGCACAAAACTCCAGCCTTAAACTCTGACGCAGTGTGCCCTTCGAATATCGAAGCACCCGTTGCAGAGCCTTCCGATGCGTCCCATCATACCAATGGGAGAACCGAGCCAGATCAGAGCCCGCCGTCGGACAGTCCGGTCTCCCACACCGTGAAAGCCACATCAACATTATCAACATTTCTTTCTGTACACGGATTCTAATTTAACTGCCAAAAGGCACGCTGCCAGCCATCCATTACGAAGAAAAGCTTTTGTCTGACCAGTGTTGTCGAAGCTACCAGCCAGACTTACATAAGTTAGGGAAAGTCTATTATGATGGTTTTTTTTTGTCCACTCAAAAGGAATAGAGCTCAAAAGGAACAGAGCCGAACCGACACCCGGTTTCCAGGGCTTTGTCGGTTTCGGATTTCTAGTCTCGCGTCTCGAACCGTCGTTACCGACGACCGTCGAGCTCGTTCTAGGAACAGTACAGCGAGACTCAAACGTGGCAGAAACCACTAAAGTTCCGCAGGCTCCAATCTTAACATTTCTTTTTGCACACGGATTCTAATTGCCATGTCACAGAGATTTTCGTCCACTCTACTCAATCTTGCACAGCACTTCTTCCTCGCCATCCCAGTGCTAACCACCCGAAGTAGTAGATCATGTCGTTGTCCACCACTGCAGTGGGGTCGATGTAAGCCAAAACCGCTGACGATAACTGGCTCCACCCCCCGAAGAAGCACACCTTCTCCATTACCACACCCACTGCACGTGAGCATGTTGGTGCACCCTTCCGGGTGCTGTGAGCTGTGTAGCGCCCTCCCTCTAGAGGCACACATCTCACGTGTTGTAGGGCTTCTCTGATCCACACGTTGGCCACGTCGGCCTTGATGTGCTTGCCAGATTCCCACGGCAGCCCCCAGTAGCTCGCCGTGCCTGCTGTCCCCGATGTCCTCGTCGGTGCACCGTGCAGCCATGCATCTTCTCGAGCCTTCTCCCATAGCTCGAGCAGATCGTGCAGGCCCTCCACCCCGTCCACCAGGATGAAGAGTTGTCATTTTATCAGTGTGTGATTCCTGCCTTTTCCCTTCTGCAGCACCACCGAGAGCCCACTGCTGTCACGCAGCAGACTCTCCCACAGCATCGCCGTACCTGTGAGCAGTTTGCCGAAAGTCACGAAGGCCACCACCCCGTACACACAGGCTCGCGGGAGCTCCACCTTCTCATTACTGTCCAGCACGATCCTTCCTGCTGCCTCGTGCACCCGCCTCGTTGCCGCAGCCGGCAGCCAAGTTCTCATCGTCACCGTGCAGCCCTCATGGTGCTTATCAACACACATATCCACAGCAAACAACCCTCTCTGTCCATCGTACTTTTGGAACTCCTCTGTCGCGGACGTCTATTTGCCCTAGTTACGTACCTGCTGCAACTGTGCTAAACACGCCGCATTTTGCACCTCCTCTGGTGAGATGCACACTTAGACCATCCCTGACGATGCTGTACACAGGTAGTCCCTCAGCACAGCTTACCAGCGTCCGATCACTCAACTTGGCATATAGCCCCAGTGCGTCTCTGAGCCGTACAGTGGACATGCGATTAAATGACGACGCATTTACGAACTGTGCCTCCATGATCACCTCGTCCACCACACCAGTCTGTAGATTCCGTAGAAATATCTTCCCATGTCCTGCTCTTTTTGACACCGTCACCATTCCCCCCATAATGACTTTGAACACGCACGCCTTCGATTCGTCCACCGTCGCTCCGTGTCGGGAAGCACTTCAGATCTGTCAAGATTGCCTGCGTCGTTATAGTGTCGAGGTGTAGAGCTCGACCGCTCTCCTCTTTGCTACACATTAGGACCACGTCCTCCCTCGCTGTTTGCTTCACTGCAACCTTCCTGCGCACATCTGTTTCCTCTTCGGGGTGCACTCTGTATATCCAAGACGGTTCTACAATATCCCAGTCGTACCGCACAATATCACCGTTACTGTTCGCCACGTATGCCATGAACACCTCCTCCAGGTTCTCTGCCTCCTACATCACATCTGATGACACCGTCACAGCAGCAATCACAACATTCGTCGTGGGCTTCGGTTTGCTCTGACGCTTTCACATCATAATACGCACGTTCTTCTCATTCTCGGCGTGATTCTTGTAACACGCCTCTAGTGCGTCCTTGTTCACAAGCCGACATTTCTCCGCAGTATGGCGGTCTTGTTGCACACGTTGCCTATCGGCTTCGTTTCTTCGTTCCTCTTTCTGCTGTCGAATTCAGTTGTTCTTCAGCACCGTTGCCACGTGTGCTCGCTCTTGATTGCCCGAACGTTGCCCCACACTCAGCACATTCCCACACAAGTGCTCCATCTTCTGTACAGAAACCATCGAGCGTCGGCTGTTTCTGTTGTCCCACGTCGGTGACGACACTCTTGTACTGTTTCGGGAGCTTCGTCACCAACACGGCCATGACCGGAACCTCGATTGTCCGAGATCACAGCTTCTCGGCACCGTAGTTCTCGATCGACGACACACCGTCGGGGGATGCTCTTGTCTGCACGCCTGGCTCGCTATCACTCGTGATCAGCAGAGCCAGAAGCTTGACGATGCACTTTGCCCAAACGGGTGCAAATTATTTCGTGAACCGCTGTTTCCGTTCCACACCGTCGTACAATATCATTTGCGTCGTCTTCGGTCACTTGTAGCAGTACTGATGCCAGCACCGCACTCGCCAGACCGTTCGATCCTCGTACTGTAACGATACTGCCGACACTACCTTTGTCGTTGTCGACAACCTGCGATGCTGGCGTTTTCGGTTCATGGACCTCAAACTCCGCCAGGTCCTTCACGTTCACAACGTCAGAGTCACCTGCTGAGGATATCAACTCCTTCCGATCCGGACAGAAGCCTAAAGCTGCTTCCAGTGCACTTCAAAACTTCGTCCACGATTTGAACTTGTTTCTCTCATTTAGAGTCAGAATGTTCTTTCCCACAGCCTTCGCACCTGATTGTCTCACTGTTGGTGCTCCTTCTTGACTCAGACTACTCCCGTCCCCTGGATTTTGAGCACCCCGCTTACCGCCCACAGCCTGACTATTGTACCTTGGCACTACAGAATCCGGTGACACTGTCGCTCTCAGGGTCCAGTGACACCACACATGATAAGCCTTATATATATATTACGGTATGAGCGCGCAGCACGCGTATGCGTGTTTGAGCACGCATATGCGTGCTGATATCAGTACAAGCGCGCCCAATGGCGCGCTTGTACTGGTACAACCACGCATATGCGTGTTTGCGCTCATACCGTAACATATATATCTCTGAATAGACAGTTTCACTAGCCATCACGACGGCACTCACGGTCATATTGCGCTGCTAAGGGTGAGCTGATGAGGTGCGATGCTGCGCTGATCCTCACAGCAGTGTGACGGTGCGCAGTTGCAATGCTGATTGGGCGGTTGTGTTTGCAAGCAGGTGGAGATACGTTTGCCCAATCCCGCCCCGATACAGCCGGGCGTGACCATGCTTCTGACAGTGGTCGTCACCCATGACACCGTCTTGTTCTACAAGAATCTGGAGGAGCTCGGGGCTGTTGCGATCTCACGGCCAGTGGTGGAATGCACCAGCTCCCGCGGGCTTTTAATCGGGGACGGCGGCCTTACTCTCGGCCAGCTCAGGTCTCCACCACGAGCCCAATGACGTGAAGAGCAAAAGAGCCATCGAGAGAATCTGCATAAGAGCGAATGCAATCAGTGGATCCAACGAAGTAGAGAGCGAAAGAAGCATCGAGAGGCACTCCCTCCATTTATGTGATCGAAGCTTGTTCTTCTTCAATGCTGATAGGGTATAAATATATTACAGCTTTGGAGGTTTCTCCTTGACCTCTGTCTCCTTCCATCCGATCGAGGAAGGAAATGTGATGTGTTTGATGAGAGGTTTTCATATCGATTCTATGATTTGTCTATGTGATATGAACTTTCATCTAGCGTCTAGGCGGTACGGAACTGAGACCGCTTTCAACAAAAAATGACGCTGATCGCAACTTTTGCTTCTGACTCGCCGCTACGTCGTCGTTGGCAACGGCTGCCGAGGTGCAGAGAAGCCTCTGAAATTGAACTGGACCATGCCGAAACACGAAGGTACTGACGGAGATGAGGGCAAAACGATGATGGAACACACACGGTCGAACCTGTGATATTGGATGATCGCGGTGCGCGGCTGTCGTCGATCTGTTTGCCTCCGATTGAATCTCAGGGTCATGCGAGGCCGTTGTCGATGGTCTGAAGGTGCGTTTTCCTTCCCCCAGGTTTTACCCGACGAACCTGAGCATGACAGACATTGAGGAAATCTATACGAGCGGCGCTTTGCTTCGGGACATTGCGCGTGGCGCGGCCATGCCGAGCCTTGGTGTGAGCAAGGTCGGGACGGTGTGCAGTAGCCCGGAGCTTTCCGTCCAGCAGGAGGAGGACGACGAAGACCAGATCCAGGAGAGCGCTGCGCGGCACATCCTGATGGCGGCCCGCGTGGAGGCGATGAAAGCGGGCGCTGACGAGGATGCGGCGCAGTCTGCTTTGGAAGTCTCGCCGCCTCTGCCGTTCGGCTCCATTGCTGTGAACTCCACCCCGGTGTACGACGGCGTCACAGGACGAGAATATGTCGCTCTTCTGCCCGACGCTTGGCGCCTTGCTGAGCCGGAGGGGGACTTGAGGGAGCGGTTCTTCGACCCGGCAACTATGCCAGGGTTTAACGGCACGGGCGTCACGTTCTCCTTCTGGTACAGGAGCATGGAACATCCGGCCACTGGGGAAGGCGCAGGTGTCAAAGGCGGTTACCTTCTCGTAGCGCAATGGCGGCCGGAGAGGAGCCGTGCGCGCGAGACCAGGAGCAACTGGGCCATCTGGGTCGAGCAGGACCGGATGTGGCTACAGTTCATTACTGGCAGGGGCGATTTCGAGGACCAGGCCCAGTACTACCCCTTCCTGGACATTCCGGATGATCAGAAGGTGGACCATCGCGCGTGGCGGCATCTCGCCTGGCAGTACGATGTGTTCGAGGACCGCTTCCGGTTCTTCTTGGACGGGGTGCCGGCGTACGACATGGCCACCCCAATTCCCGTGAGCGAGATTTGGGCCAGCAATCACAACCTGAATTACACCCTTGCGGTGACCGTCGGGCACAGTCAGAACAGCTGGAACTTTCCGTCCACGGCGGAGGTGGCGGACCTGCGCATGTATATCGGCGCTCCGCTGTCATCGGAGGAGGTGCTCGCGCTCGCGCAAGAGCCCGTTCCGTGGCGGCAGTGCTTGAGTCAGGAGATCCTCGACGTGGGCGGGTGGGTGGACGAGCTCGACCATTCGTGCGCGTGGTACCACGGCGCGAAGGTGAGGTATCCGGGCGTGTGCTCTTTCAGCGAGGCAATCACGAACTGTCCGGTGACGTGTAGCCGTGTTCCCAGATGCTTCGCGCCTCGACACAAGGATCTGCCCGTGTACCACATATGGAACCGCATTCGCCGAGTTGAGCCGTCCAGCTCCAATGGCACGCTTTGCCTCAGCGACCGACTTCACCGCGATCAGGTATGGTGGCGTGGCCTTTTGGTGTCATGAGAGTCAGTCTGTTTGGAATGCCAACATGTCTTATAAACCGTTATGTCTTTTAGACCAGCATGTCTTATGGACCCTGGTGCTGCGATCCATTTCGTGAGGTTGAGGTGCTGCGATCCATTTCGCGAGGTTGAGGTGCTGCGATCCATTTCGCGAGTTTCTTTTTGCACATGGATTCTGATTGCCAAAAGGCACACTGCCAGCCATCCATTACAAATAATAGCTTTTGTCTCACCGGTGCTGTCGAAGCTACCAGCCAGACTTACATAAGTTAGGGAAAGTCTATTATGATGGATTTTTTTTGTCCACTCAAAAGGAATAGAGCTCAAAAGGAACAGAGCTGAACCGACACCCGGTTTCCGGGGCTTTGTCGGTTTCGGATTTCTAGTCTCGCGTCTCGAACCGTCGTTACCGACGACTGTCGGGCTCGTTCTAGGAACAGTACAACGAGATTCAAACGTGGCAGAAACCACTAAAGTTCCGCAGGCTCCAATTTAACATTTGAGGTGCTGCGAGCCACGCTGTGTGTTGGGGTTGTGGCCATCCATATCGTGTGTTGGATGTACTTCGTCGTTTCTCTATTTTCTCCCTGCACGTGTATACGACTTTCTGAGGCGGTTCTCCGGCCAACTTCTGTTGGGGCACCTTACAATGCGCGATGCGTTATAATCCTATCACCGCTGGCAAACCGCTGCTGGGAAATGGATTACGCGATTTTCTCGAAACGCAAGCTTAGTGAGACGGCAGCGTTCACCCGGCAGCTTCAGATCTTCAACAATGATCCAGCAACGGATCGCTCAGGCGAGCCAGCTAGCCCTTGCCTGCAGCCTCCGGCTTGCCAACAACTGACTGAGCAATCCACACATTGCCTGGGGCCAGCCAGGTGAAACACACATACGAGACCATCTAGCCTTCAGCCGGCTTCTGACTGAGGGAGATGTTGACTGTCTGCAGGTGCTGGCAGAGTGCCGCAGCCCGAACAATGTCTACGCCGGGTACAACACTTGGGATTGGACTGTGAGGAACGACGGCGACGCGCCGCGCGTGAATTTGATGGACTGCGAGGAGCTGGCGCTTGCAATTGATTCGGGGTGCACGTTTCGCGCCGAGGAGGTGGACCATTTCACACGCGATATAGCCGCGGGGCAGTATGACACGCCTGGATCGTTCACCCTGCATTTCTGGGTGAAGCCGCTGAACGAGGATTCTCTAAGCGCTGATGGGAGATTCGAGCCGTCGATCGCCTTCTTCTCGCAGCTGGCTCCTCCCCTGAGCCCGTTGTCGCGAGTCCCGTTGGAGGCCCTTACATACATGCATCTGTATTACTGTGACACCGAGCAGCCCGACTTGGGGTGCGGCCATTCCAGCGGCATCTCCGACTTGGCGCTGGGCAAGTGGACGTTCTTGGCCTACTCGTTCAAGAACACGTCCAAAGCCATAATGATCCTCGAGCAACAAAACCTGATCTTCGGCACTACGCAACTTTCCGCCGGTTACCATCTGAGCATCTACCCGGACGTCCCCTTATTCAACTCCATTGAGTTGGGCCCCTCCATGCTGATGTCCCCCATCGCCCTGATTCCGCGGGCCCTTAAGGCAAGTGTCTCCACGAGTTTCGTGACTATAATGCCACGCGCGCGCCTGGATCCCTGGATCGAGTCGGGGCGGAGTCTTGTCCACAACGCATGGCCGCTCTGGAGGGTTGTGTGGCGGCCATATCGAAGTCGCCTCCGACTAGTCTACGGGACCATTGAAAAGTAGGCAAATCTATTCGACTGTTCTGAGTCTATGAACTCGCATCGTGTTGATTCATTTTGGTGCCCTAACGCGGATGTGAGTTTGAGGGTTGATTGTTCCCACAGGCCGTAGAGCTACAGGAGTTGTACTACCAGAACTACGCCGGTATGGCGGCGCGTACTGGCCCCAGATCCACGGACCAGGCGCGCCTCACTTCGCGCATCCACGTCAGCAAGGAAAACTACCTCCCCACCACCGCTCTCGTGGCTCCACCAATTGTGCTCCAGAAGCGCGCGCAGGCGGCAGAGGAGTGTCCCTACGACTTCAGCAACCGCTGGCTCCGCAGACAGCACGACCGCACCCGGGCGGTGCTGTGCTCTTACCCGAACCAATGCTCGGAGGAGGTTCTAACACAGCCGAACGCGCTTATTTCATGTCCGGGTGCCCAAAACGTGGACACCTACTTTGGCCTTAATGCCACCAGCTTCAGGTGACGATGGCTGCCCCCCTCCCCCTCTTGTCTGCCCTGGTTGCCTGCAGGCTGTGCGCTGGGCCCGGGGAGAAGGTTCCCATACCGGGCGCTCAAAGCGTCGTCCGAGGAGACTGCCAAGGGCTCTCAACTGGTTACCTGGACTGAGATTGAGACATGAGATGACATGAGATGATAGGATCAAATATATCGACCACATCGAATGGTATATAACACACCAAGCGGTCAGGGCTGGTGACTGATCAGCGAGGTAGAGCCGTGAGCACACATACTGGAAAGATGGGGGCGTACTTCACCACTCCTGCCATCAACGTGTGTGCTCTCCCGCCGACTCGCAGTCGGCACGATTCGGCAGTTGGCATACACGTCACGGTCGATATGCTCGGCGCAGTTCGCTATCACGATACAGTTCGACTCGGTACGGTTGATACGTTTTGCGCTGTTCACCACGATCCTGTTCGACTTATCATACAGATCGGGAATTTCGCCCGTTTAAGGGCAAACAACCATTACACGTTTTGCTATATGGCACGGGCTCCCAACTAGCCACCTGGACGCGATTGCAGGCCCCACACGAACTGGCGTTGGGGCTTTTACACTTTTACACGTTTAACGCATCCGATTGCAGCTCCTTGCTGAGGGCCGCATCTGCTCCCTGATGACCAAACCTCTCTGCTCTAGAAAACCCACAGAAACCATCCACTTGCGCTTCGTCTGTGAACAGAGCCCTCTTGCCAGCGCGTTGGCAGGTCATAGTTGTCACCCGATTCAGCTTCCCTCAAGCCCTGCGCCGAGGATGCCTCGCATATCATCCACGGTGCCATTGGCCGATACCGCCGACTGCACAGCCGCCAAGGAGGCGTGCCGCCTGAGAATGCTTACTCCTAGAAAACCCGGATTATGTTGTATAGCGGAGATTACACGTCGGTGCTACGTAGGCACCTGGCTGCTACCGAGGGGCATGGAATCACTAAGTGTTCAGCCGAAAACAGGTCGGTATTGAACAGCAACACATCGCCCACTTTTGTGTAAATTGGAATGCAGTGGAATTTTAGTGGTTTGGTCTAGGTCAAAAATCACTGGGCCCTGTGACACGGTGACACAGTAGTGGCAGTGACGGTTGGAAAATTGTGACACTGTATATAATGACCGCGAGCGGTCGGGGCCACCAGCTCTGTTCCTTTTGCCGTTGCAAAAGAAACTTCACGAAAGTACTCCGCTGAATATTTTCTGTGTGGCACACTGCAATTTAACTAGCACCGATTGTTTAGTTCTAGTTTTTTGTTTAAGTACCTCCTCTTGAACAACGCTTGTTCCAAGATGGCTCGTGCGACCAGATCAACGACTGGGGACCCCTGGTTGGAAGAAGAAGACTTTCCTGCGTTAGGAACTGAACTCCCACCCAACCCGCCCCGCAAGAGAACGCCTCAGAGCCCGGCTCAGAGCCCTCAACAGACACCTGCTGCAAGCACGGACTCGTCATCGACAGTCTTCGCGGAGCTTTTCAAGCAACAGCAGGAACAGCATGCTGAGTTTATTCGGCAGCAACAGGCTGCACAGTTGTAGCAGCAGCACTGATCGCCACCATGAGTGGTCAGATTGCGAGTCTCAAGGCCGAGGTAGCGGCTACCAAGGCCGCGCAGACAGAGGCGTCCGCATCGGGGGGCTCTGCTGCGAAGAAGAAGGGTGCGGACGCGGAGATTGCGTGACGCAAACTGCTCCCGTACGTTCAGCTCGACAGTGACAACCCTTTTCCACGTCGTCCAAAGAATATGTAGACGCGGATGCCCCAGATGTTCCCCCCGTACGGGGACAACACGTACGACGCCCTGCAAAAGAAGACTGCGTCGTCCATGAAGTACGAGTACTGCATGCTCGCACCGGCCCTGTCATTCCTACACGACGCCATCACGCACGTCAAGGAGTCAGTGGATGGACTTCGTGGAGAATATTTCTCGGCGGAGGATTTACTGGAGAGACAGGAGCGCCTCGAGAACACGCTGAACGGAGTGTATTCACTCCTCTGCAACCGGTATACGGTGCTTCAACTGCGTGCACGTATTGACGTAGAAGGGGCGGCAACATCCAAGACCGACTCCCTCCGCGCCAAGTTCGTGGAGGACTGCGTTTACCAACGCACCGAGGCCCTGGTGATCGACGACCTGCTGAAGGAGTACATCGACGAGTTCGACCGTGGGAAGATCAAGGCGCGGATGTACGCCTCCATGAAGCCGGCTGCGTGCTCAGAGACGGGCTACGAAGGTGGCCGTGGAGGTGACCGTGGCCCGGGACGCTACGAGGATGCGAAAGGCGAGAAGGGCGGTGCCTCTGGTAAGGGCAACAAAGGTAAAGGTCACGGCAAGCCTGTAGGCAAGTCGGGGACTGATGATCAGTGATGTGCGTGGCACCCCGCTGTCCGGCGCCAGCGCCTCTTGGCGTCGGACAGAAACCTCTCACTAATCAGCAGGAAGTGAGGAGGAGGAAAGGGGCATGGCGCGCGGCGGGCGCCAACTCGGAGGTCCTCCAGTGGATCTCTCGAGGAGCGAAGATGAAGTGGCTGCAAGGACCTCCTCCACAGGTCAACCACGATGTTTCGCTCCGAGACCCGACTCCTGTATATTAGATATGGCTGGACAAGGAGATCGAGCGCTGTGTGAGGAATGGAGCATGGGCACGAGCGACATGGAGGACACGCGTTTCCTGAGCGTTCTTGGTGAAGAAGCCGGGCGAGAACAAGTGGAGGCTGGACCTGGATTTCAGGTGGCTGAACAGTTTCTGTGTGAAGTCACGGGTGAAGATGTAGACGTTGAAGAAGCTTTGCCAGCTGGCGGAGCCGAACGACTGGTGCTTCAGTTTCGACCTGCAGGACGGTTACCACGCGGTGGGGATTGACCCCGACTACCCGAAGTACATGCAGTTCGACCTTCAGGGGAAGCTGTTACAGTGCTCGGCCTTGCCTTTCAGGTGGACACCCTCGCCTAGGGTGGTCGTCAAGTTCATGTAGGTGATGGTCGAGTGCCTTCGCTCGCCAGGCGCAGCGGAGGATCGTCGAGAGCTCCTGAAGCTCAAGGGAGGACGGAGGATCGTTGAGAGCTCCTGAAGCTTAAGGGAGGACGGAGGATCGTCGAGAGCTCCTGAAGCTCAAGGGAGGACGAGAGCTCCTGAAGCTCAAGGGAGGACGGAGGATCGCGAGAGCTCCTGAAGCTCAAGAGGACGGAGGCCTGAGCCCTGAAGCTCAAGGGAGGCCGGAGGATCGTTGAGAGCTCCTGAAGCTCAGGGAGGACGAGATCTCGAGAGCTCCTGAAGCTCAAGGGAGGACGGAGGATTCGAGAGCTCCTGAAGCTCAAGGGAGGACGGAGGATCGTCGAGAGCTCCTGAAGCTCAAAGGGAGGACGGAGGATCGTTGAGAGCTCCTTAGTTTAAGGGAGGCCGGAGGATCGTCGAGAGCTCCTGAAGCTCAAGGGAGGACGGAGGGAGAGCTCCTGAAGGGAGGACGGAGGATCGTCGAGAGCTCCTGAAGCTCAAGGGAGGACGGAGGATCGTTGAGAGCTCCTGAAGCTTAAGGGAGGACGGAGGATCGTCGAGAGCTCCTGAAGCTCAAGGGAGGACGGGTAGCGACTGCCCGTTTCGAAGTACGACGACGCGCTGGAGGTGTTCATCGAGACCAACAGCGGCAAGGGGCACGAGTGCACCCGTACATGGACAACTTCCTGATCGTGACGTCCACGGAGCAGGAGGCCTCTACGCTCAACGAGAACGCGTACGACGAGTGCTGGTGAGACTAGGGCTCTCCCGGAACGAGAAGAAGGGGCAATGGGAGCCCGGGCAACTGATCGAACACCTCGGACTGGAGGTGGACTTGAAGGATGGGCTGTTCAGAGTCACCGAGAAGCGCATCAACAAGATATACGTCCAGGCAAAGTATCTTGTCTGCGAGGCGAAGCGAGCGGAGCGGTGGCTGCCGGCGAGGGGCTTGGCGGCTTCCACTGGCCTCTGTCAGTCGGTGTACCTAGCGGTGCCGGCTGCGAGGCTGTATCTCCGCAAGCTGTACTTTGTGCTGAGCAGCAAGCGGAGCTGGGGCGCGAAGGTGAAGCTGACCCGACAATCCCTCTACGACTTGGAGTGGTGGCTGCGTCTGCCGGCGATGAGTCGGTGGAACGGGGAAAAATCTGGAGGAGTCCGACGAGGGCGAAGCTCCACACGGATGCCTCCCTACGTGCGTGGGGGGGCGTCTTGAATCTGAACAAGGGGGCGTGTGGTTTCTGGCCGGACGAGCTCAGGAAGTTGCACATCACGCACTACGAACTCGAGGCCGTGTTCAAGACGGTGCGATCGTTCATGCACGAGCTGGGGGGCAAGGTGGTGAGGCTCTACTGCGACAACCAGGCGGTGGTCGCGATGCTTTCCCACTTCACCTCCAGAAACCCAGAGCTGATGCGGAGGATGCGGAGGCTGTGGTTGCTGCTGGACTTGCACGACATCGAGCTGCAGGCGCGGTACATCCGCAGCGAAGCCAACGAGTGGGCGGACAGACTGTCCTGGTGCAAGGATATCGACGACTGGGGACTGAATTGCCGATGATTCGAGTGGGCGGACAGCCACTGGGGCCGCACACCGTGGACCGCTTCGCTTCCGAAATATTGGCGCAGCTGCCGAGATATTTCGCGGGGTGGCAAGATCCTCTCTGCGAGGGGGTAGACAGTCTGGCGTACGGCTGGAGGGGGGAGAACAACTGGGTGGTTCCCCCGTGGGGCCTGCTCGACGTGGTGGAAAATCAGAGAAGAGAAGGTGGCGGCCACGGTAGTGGCGCCGTACTGGCCAGGTCAATCCTGGTTCAGGGAGCTGGAGCAGCTGGCGGACGAGGTGGTCATCTTGCCGCGCAGACGAGACCTGTTCATGCCGAGCAGGCTGGTTCATGCCGAGCATGGGTGGTTCGCAGGTAATGGGGCCCTCAAAGTGGGACGCGGTCATGTTCCACATCCTACCGGTGCCGTGAAGGACTGCGACGACGGGGAGCTGTGAGGTAAATCGAGTACGACGACGGCTGCAGTCCCGGCTGGGACGAGGCTGAAAATCTTCTGGGAGTTGGACGATGGCTGGTACCCGGGTGTCGTATGACTCTACGACGACGACGGCTTCGCGAACATCGAGTACGACGACGGTGACGAGGAGGTGGTGGACCTCTCCGGGGAGACTTTCAGCATCCTTGACAACTGTGAGGCCCTCATCGGTGAGAAGTAAACCTTCGGTGAGAAGAATATTTTACCTACGGACGGCTTGGGGACATCGGACCCCCTGTCGACATCAAGAAGACGAAGAAGAAGAAGACGACGAAGAAGAAGGAGATCGAGCAACTCGACTTCTTGGAGGAAGCTTTTTGCCTTCGGTGGGAAGCAGAGCTCGGAGGCTCCGAGCACAGTGAGCTTGCGGTGCGGATGCAGACAGCAACACTGCAGCAGACCACGAAGGACAACTACGAGCCTAAGGTGCGCAGATTTGTGCGGTACTGTCGACAGCTCGGAAGGGAATGGCTGCCGGCGACGACGGCCACGGTCCTACTCTACCTGGCCTCGTTATTCGAGTCAGGCACGATCCGGCAACGTCAATGCAGCCGTATTTCTCAGCGGACAACAACTACCACCTCGACTTGGGGTACGAGGCCCGGCGAAGGGCCGGAGTATCACCCGTGCAGTGAAGGGCATGGCGACACTCCAGGGGCCGGGCAGCAGGTGGAGACGGCCTGTCACTACCAAGAGAACTTATCTTACCAGCTGAGCACGTGTCGGCAAAATGTGAGAGGCTGAGCAACAGCAACACGACACCAGCACGACAGAGAGATACTGCCACCTCCGAGCCTACGAGTACACGGTATTCGCCTTACATCGCATTCGGGAGACCGGACACTTGGTGGCACGTGCAGCGGAACACGTCAGCTTGTCCGAGGACGTGTTGTCAGCAGAAGCTAAGGCGGCAGGTGCATGCCATCACCAGGTGAAGAGAGATCTAAGGCAGATTCTCAATGGGGTGAGGGGGCCTGAGGAGTCTTCGAGAACTGGCAGTGTCCATCGCATTCCAGCTTTGGGGGAGTTCCACGCCTTCGAGAACTGGCAGGTCCATCGGCATTCAGCTTGGGGGTTCCACGCCCTCGAGAACTGGCAGGTCCATCATCTTAGCTTGGGGAGTTCCATCGCCTTCGAGTGGGACTGGCAGGTCCATCGGCATTCAGCTTGGGGGAGTTCTTACGCCTTCGAGGACTGGCAGGTCCATCGGTATCTAGCTTGGGGGGAGTTCCACGCCTTCGAGGACTGGCAGGTCCATCGGTATCTAGCTTGGGGGAATTCCACGCCTTCGAGGACTCCGTCGAGCATTGTGAACGGTAGCTACGGGAGGCTGCCGGGCAAATGGGAGACCTTTGACGGCTCCTCGTTAGCAAATGAGTGGATCCGGCTCGCTCTCGGCTCGCTGGGATGCCATCCCCCGGAGGATGGGCATTTCACAGCACACAGTACGAGAAAAGGGGCAGCCACCGGAGCCCGTGCTGAGGGCACGGTGCTAGAGAGAGTCTACTTTTTCGGAGGCTGGGCTCAGACCTTCAGTGTTGTGCATTGGTACATCGACCCCACAGCCGTCCCCGACGAGTACACGGAGCACTTGGACGGGGATGGCGCCTTCGGGTGCTTGTGAGTGTAGTTGCAGTGCACCAAGGCATCTTTGAGTATGGCAATTCGTGTGTGTAGCAAAGAGGAAATGTGTAAATTGGAATGCAGTGGAATTCTAGTGTTGTGGTCTAGGTCAAAAATCACTGGGCCCTGTGACACGTTGACACAGTAGTGACAGTGACGGTACAAAAACTGTGATACTGTATATAATGGCCGCGAGCGGTCGGGGCCACCAGCTCTGTTCCTTTTGCTGTTCCCTCCTCTCCCATCCCATTACTCTTTGTAAGCCTTTTGGGTAGGTCTGTCGGAGCAACTTAGACAGTGCCTGGTAGGCAAGAGAAACTTTCATAAAATATGATGCATGCAACCAGCAGACTGGTGGACATGAACTTGATTAAAAGTATTAGCAGTGTAGCCTTTTGGCAATTCGTGTGTGTAGCAAAGAGGAAACATCTTGAATATGGAAAGTGTAATCAAAAGACTTGGTTTTGGCTTAGCATTTTGTGATTCCATACCCCTCGCAACTACCTTCATGCCTGCGGGCCATAGTGCTGGCATTTATTCAGCGCGTCAGGGACTTCTGGCATTATGGCTGAGCCTGAAGGCCTGGAGCCTAGAGGCCTGGAGCAACATCGCTTTTAATCAATGGATATCGCTGCTGCAATAATACCAAATATTACTGCTAGCTTCTTTGGGGGTGATGGTCGTAGCTGGTTTCTTTGGGGTGATGGTCTGGCCTATTTCCTTTGGGGTGATGGTTTGGTCAAGGTTTCTTTGGGTGATGGTCGGCTTGGCTTTGGGGGGGTATTATTCATTTGTTTCTTTTGGGGGTGGATAGATTCGGTTTGCTTTACAGACGCTTCTCACGTCATTGCAACTTCAGGCAAGACTTAGGATTCGCGGACTTCCTCGCGAGCGTCTCGGATCACACCTTCCTGCACCGCAACGGCAGCATGCTTGCGGTGCATGACTTCCTGGATAGCCTGACTCTTTCTACGAAGATCATGCTGGTGTTGTACTCCCCTGAGTACGGCATCTCCAGCCTGTTGACTATCTCCGCTGATTTCACCGAACCGAGCGGTGTTTCCGTGTCCGCTTCCATCATGCACTACGAGATTCAGGAGGGCGGCGAGTTGGACATCTACCTCGCGCTGCAGATCATGGCGGGCATCTTCACGCTCGTGCTGATGACCGATAGTGCCACTCAAATCGTCTCGTGCGTCAGGCAAGACTACTTTCTACCCTGCAGCAACGCCTCCTCCCCACCCCCTCTAATGCAGCAACGGCTC
>LGRX02002817.1:0-23330 GCA_001247695.2 Cymbomonas tetramitiformis | reverse complement strand
GCGGTTGCTTGTCACAGTTTCGAAGGTTTTTCCCATCCCGCCTGAATGGTTGATTACTAAAACTGGACAGGTGGTGTCTTATGTCTACGAGCTTGTTAATGGCGAAGTTAAGGTTGACAAGATCGAGTTCACAAAGACTTCTTAAAGTTCTTGCAATAGCGGTGTTCTCCAACACGGCTCGGGACTAGAGAGAATGGACAGAGTAGCCTTCTGCACGGAGTCAAACCCATATGTACCTTGTCTTCGACCTGTTGCTCACTTCCTTTCTGTCGTACTTGAGAACCCTTTCCGCAAGCACAATGACTGAGCAAAGGCTTGTGCGGTCATAAATACTCTTAGATGTTGACAGTGAAAGCTGATGCCCTGGAGTATTATGCGACTTTCTTTCAAGTAAAGGATTGTCCAGCGTTTTCCAGCGTTTTTCGCATCACTCTCAGGTCCCCAAAAGCACATGGATGTTTTTGTGGCCTGTCTCCCATCTTGTTAGCACGTAAAGTAACATCTCTTTGTTCGCCTCCTTGCCTTCCTGGACATATGAAAGGTTGATTCACAAGCAGAAAGTCATTTATGTCTGACTGCATATACTTAGCCGTCGTCTTTTGATGCTCCAAGAGCTTTGTTTTAGGAACAGAGATGGACACAGAGGTTGTTTTCAATCTTATTACTCTTCAATCTTAGCACTCAACTAGAACTTCAGGGTTGGGGGGGATAAACCTAGGGTCAAGTGGACACCCCCCCCCGGCGGCGTATAGCGACCCCCTCCACCCCCTCGAATCGAGGACCCGCCGAAATCGACCCTCCCGGACCCCCCTCCCCGATGAAATTCGAAGCGATCCAAGGCAAATTCGGCCGGGCCGGTTCGGTTCGCGCGGCGCACCCCCATTTATCACTTATTGACTGACTTACTTACAGAACTATCTTTAGTATAGAATAATACTATTGTGTGCATCTCCTTCTGAGAACAGAACAGTCTGAGTTCAGCACAGCAGGGGCTTACAGCAGAACACTCCAATCAGACATTCTATGTAAGCCTACTCCACTATCTCAGTGTGTAGGTAATTCCTGATCAAACATGCATGTGTGTGCCATCTCATATACTCATCATAAATTCTGTACTGATATCGTAAGTTGTGTAAATATGGAATTCGTACTGAGATTCGATGCTGTGGGGACAGGGTTCAACTCCATCATAACCACATAACGTAAGTGTGCATTCTCGATTCAATCAGCTGCATATGGCATGGATGACGTTATCTTAGAGTGGATACTCGTCATGTCGGTTGTTAAGGGATAAGCAAACTTGGGGGTAATAAATGCTTTGGAAATGGGTATATTATGTAACTAAAGAATTATGTTTGATGATGCGTAACTTAGATTTGTGCGAAAGCGAAATTTGCATAAAAAAATGTGCGAGCTTAATCCCCGTTTTCGTAATAAACATTTGTCAACATAAATAATGTTGATCGCATTAATAACGACGAGTCTTCAGTATATGAAGGTAAAGGGATACCCAAATTGCGAGGACATATATATTTTTAATGTTTTGGGACTGAATGTTTTGTGATAGATGCATTGAGTTTGATGTAACTTGAATTTGTGCGAAAACGCAAATTGAAGAGAAAATGTGTGAGCTTTATCCCCGTTTTCGGAATGAGAATTTGATCACATAAAGTATGTTCGTACCAGTAATTACGACGAGTGATGACGTCTAGTCTGTGTGGCATGTAATAGTTGCAGTCGTGTCACGTGACGATGAGCATTTGGCGTCACACACATCCGAGCGAGTGTCGAGCGTGGACTTGCGATACAACTCAGATCCCGATTTGTGGATCTCGGTCTGGGTGTGTGATGTTGCGTTGGTTGATTGGCTAATGGAGGTAGTTTCGCTTACTCGACGAGAAGTTTCAACCGGAATACGAACACCTAGTTGCGAATTCCTTCACTCTCCCAAGCCTCTCGATTTTCGGGCGGCCGCTCTGTGGGCTGTTCAGTAACTTGCATAGTGACTTTTATTAAATTTGCTCGATTTTGCTCTGACTGCTTACCCGGGATGGTGCTTAGTTACCCTCGGCGGCGCGAGCGCTGGGTGTTAATTTCTGTGCTAGGAAGCAAGCACAAGAGCAAGAAAAATGGCTAAGTACAAAACGCAAGAGTACTCAGTACGGAGTACAGTAGGACCGATCAGAATGATGTTGATGTGAGGTGCCTAGCCTGTTGTACGGAGTACTCAGTACAGTTGAGTTATGGAAAGAGTTCATGAATGTATAAGAACTCGAAGTGTAACCAGTTTCGGAGATGAGAACTGAACTGAAAAGTGCAACATAAAAGTAAGAAGCCGTAACTGCTGTATATTGGGTAACGAAAGCATACACTGAAAGCAAAAGCATACTAGGAAGAATTACGAAACCGAATTCCGAATAGTGGACCAACCGAAACCATACCTCGTGCGGTCGTTTAATAAGTAGATATAAGACAAGTCCGAAACCGTAAAGAAGAGGAAAAGCAAGGGGGTAGACTCCCACAAAATGGTAATTAGTCCGTTTTTCACGTTGCTTCCCTGTTGTTTTGCGCAAATTCTGATCGAGTGCAGCCTTGCCTCGCGTGATTAGGTAGCTTAGACCGTCCTACGAAATCGAGGATGCCTGTTCTTTTGCTTGCGTTACGCGGCGTTGGTTGAGCTTGAGGGTTCCAGGTACTCTTGGGGCCACGTTGGCGTGGAGGAATTCAGCCCAACGACAATCTTTTAAGGTGCGCGCGTTGCCCCTTCTCTTGGCACGCATACGCACGCACGCATAAGCCGTAGTTTCGGCGTTCCGCAGGTGCCCAAATTCCAAATCGCTTCGGATTTTCGGCAATTCCGACCCTTCGCGGCGGAAGCGCTGCGCAAATTTTTTAAAACTTGCGTAGCTTTTGCTAAATTTCGGGATCGGTTTGGGATCTTGCGTGCCTCTAGTGTAGTCCTCTAGTCCCCCCTATTCCGGAAATTGCCGCGCTTCGGTCGGTGAAACTGCTTGTGTTCGCACACAAGTGGTAAATTTCTGAAAGCGGGTGCTAGTTGCCGCGCGTGGCGTGGGGCGCTTTCAATTGATTAGTTTGCACGCATACCGCGCATAATGTTCCCGGATGGAGCTTTAATTTTCTAGTTCCCTCTTCTCCGGAAATTGCCGCGCTTCGGCCGGTGTAGGCTGCTTGTGCTCAGGCACGGGTGGTGAATTTCTGGATCGGCGGGTACTGGTTACCGCGCGTGTCATATAGCGCCTCCAATTAGTTAGATCGCACCAAAGCACGCATATAATGTATTCGGATGGAGAGGAGTTCCAGAGTCAGTCGGGTCGTCGTGGGAGGGGTCGGGCCGGCGCCGCCCCCGGCTCGGCCGTAGGCAGGGTCCGGTCGGTCAGGATCTCGCGCTGCGGGTCTGTCGGTCGGCCCGGGCTCTTCGGAGTTCTGGGGCACGGCTGGCAGATCGGACGGCCGGGATTGGCGCTCCCGTGAGAGGGGGGGGAGTGCGGCGTGCACTCGCACGCCAATACGACGGTGAAGCCCTCGAGGCTACACCGGCGCGCACGCCCCTGAGGGCCCCTCCGGGGTTGTCGGGTGGGCCCCCCAGGGCCTCACCACCGAGAACCCCCTCACCAGCGAGAGTTAGTGGGGCCGAGCCGGTGTCCGAGCTCGCATTGAGCTCTGCACCACGGCAGCCGGCGCGCCGGAAGCGTGCGTCGCCCGGAGCTCCGGCACCGGCGGCGAGCGCCAGCTCCGAGTCGGACTCGGACCGCTCGGCTAAGGGGCTGAACCCCTCGGCGGCTCCCTTCTCCCCACCCCCTGCGTCCAGCAGGAGTGCGGGCAGTAGGCTCGTCCATCAGGAGCCGGCGCCGGGACCGGTAGCGTCCTCCCTCTCTCCCCTCGTGGAGTGCGAGCAAGGGAATCTCACCAGCGCCCCAGGGCGCTTTGAGATTTACCGAGCCAGTGACTGTAGCCCCCCTGCAGAAGGGGAGTTTGACGATGTCCGGCGCTCAGAGCGGCTGGACGTCATCCAGTCAAGGGAGCACGCGTCTCGCATCCGGCTCAAGCCAGATTGGCGAGGGGAGCGACGTCAATCCATGCTCGCATTGGCCCTCCGTCAATGGAGCACCTGGGCGCTGGACTCAGCGCAACGACGCGCAAGAGTCTCCCTGCTAGCTCGTCAGCGCGCAACCGCGCGGCTTGCGTGGGTCGCATGGGAGGCCAGAGCGGACCGGTCAGCGCATCAGCGCGAACGCCGGCGCCTGGCATTCCAAGCTTGGAATGACGTCACCCAGCAGGTCGCCCAACTTCAGGGCCTGTTTGTCAGAGGCAGTCGGCGTCGAGTCGAGTCCGCTTTCGTGGCGTGGCGCCAGCGTGTCGTCCAGTCGCAGGGTCTGTGGCGCAGGGGCAGTCGACGTCGAGCTGGGGCCGCCTTCATGGCATGGCGCCAGCAAACGATGCTCGCCAGGGAGAGGAGCACCTGGTGGGTTGGAGCCCGGAGCCACCGGATGAATCAGATGGTCAGAAGGTGTCTCCGCGAGTGGCGCCGACTCCCCAGGACGACCCCAGTCAGCTCGCACTCGTCCCAGGGAACGAGTGCCCGCCGTCCAGTAAGGAAAGCGGGAACCTCACCCGACGTCAGCTCCTTCTCGGATTCCGACCAGGAGTCTTGGTGGCGAGACATCCGTCGAGGCCTAAAGCGCCTGGGGAAAGACCACCCGCTGTCAGGGGTAACGTGGTTCCAGTTCAAGGACCATGGGCTCTCCGACGACGGCGCTTATCGCCTGGAGATCCACCAGCAGTCAGTCTCCGAGTCCAAGGGATTGATGCAGCAAAAGCGCGAGGACCCTCACAACTCCCTCGGGAGGTGTAGATTCTCTGCCTTTGCCATCAACGTCCGCAGACCAGGGGAGATAGTACATCGAGGAGTGGACCTCCAGGAAGTAAGGAGAGCGGTCGTCGCTGCCGTCAGAATGAGCGGCAGCACCCGGAAGTCACACAGGGGCCTTAGGAAGTCAGGTACAGCACCTCCGAGTTCCGCAGCCTCTGGTGGGAACTGGTCAAACCGGTTTGCTCGCCTCTCGTCCTCATCGGAGGAGGAGCATCCCGCGGAACCTCCAAGGCCTAGGACTCAGGCGCCTTGACCGAGCGGCCCCAGTCGCCCAGTGCCTCGCACCAAGAAGTCCAGTCGAGCACCCTCGGCCCCGCACCCCGGTCCGACTTCCTCAGAAGACACGTCGTCGTCCCCGGAGTCCACCATCCTGGAGCAGGAACAGTCAGGACCTGCAAGAGCTAAAAGAAGCCTGGCAGAAGGAGTCTCAAGCTCCGTCGTGAGGCAGCTGCCGAGGCTCGCCTGGAACAGCTGTCTCGGCAACTCCAAGAGAGTCAAAGAGCTGCCGAGGAGCGCAGGGTCTCCGATCAGCGCGCTGCCGAGGAACGCAGGGCCTCCGAGCAACGCGCTGTCGAAGAGCGCTGGGCTGCAGACCGGCTGGCCGCAGAAGCCCGGGAGACTGCCAGGCAGTTGGCTGTCGACGAGAGCGTCGCTCAGCAGATAGCTGCTGACGAGCGGCGAGCAGCAGATCGGAGGTCGGCTGAGGCCCAGTTAGAGGAGAGGCTGCAGGCGGTCATAGAGTCACAAGTCCAAAGGCTCGCCCTGGTTCAGGCTTCGCCCTCGGGGCCCGTGGAGTCAGACGCTCGAGGGCCCGCAGCGGCAGTGTCGAGTCCGGTTCAGGAGACGCCCATCTCCCGAGAGGGACATGAGCTGGTGGAGCCGGCTTCCGTCGTCACCTGTGACGTCAAGAACCGGGGCGTTCTCGCGTTCATAGCCCGCCGGAGGAGTCACACGCGGGCGTGGCGTCGCTTCCGCCGCACTCATGGGACTATATTTCCCTTCCAGTGAAAGTCTGCGCCGCCCTCCGGGAACACGTGGTCGAGCATGGCAAACCGGGGCCCGACGCCCAGCGCCTGTTTTACGACGCCGCCCGCGTAGGTATCGCTCCCTTGGTCAGGTCGCTGGGTGCGTGCATCCTACCAGTCAGATCAGGCAGTGCCTGAAAGCGAGAGTCTCGGACAATGACAGAGTCCTCGGGTCCCAGGTGGTTTACAGTCTCACGGCGGCCTTAGCGCCTGTCACAGAGAACTGCGCTCGTTGCGGGTGCGGGCACGCGGAGAGTCCGGTGCATATGTGGACATGTCAGGTGGGCACTAGGAGAAGTGTAGTGGCACTCCTGAAGACTGTGTACCTGCCGGTGTGTGGGTTTTGCTCCGCGGACGTGTGGCCCGGCGCTTTCGACAACTTTCCGGTAGTGTCACCGCCTCCGCTTGCTGCTGCGACGGACACACCAGGAGACGGGGGGGGGATGGTCCCTCAACCTGAGCACTCGGAGCCAAACGAGTCCCCGGAGGAGCCCGGTGTCGGCAGTCATGGAGGACCCGGAGGCTCGGGGGGTGATGATCCTGGAGGGCCAGGAGGTCCGGGGGGTCCGGGCGGAGGTCCTGGCGGCGATGGGCCGGGTGAGGACGGGGATGGCGACAGCCAGTTCACCTTCCGTACCGCGTCCTCTCATTACATCCGGGAGTCCCGACGCTTTGCAAGTCGTAAGGACGAGCAGCATGCCCTTAAGGAGGCCCTCAAAGCCATGGAAAAGGCGGTGGACAAGTGCCACACGGAGGTGGAGGGGTCGTCCCATCACGTCTTTGGTCGGCTCCTTCGGTTTGTCCGGCAGGTCAGGGAGGTTCGGGAGTTGGAGCCAGTGCGCTACGCCATGGAGATGGCGCGTCTGGGCACGCTGGAGGGCGGGAGTGAGGAGCCGGTGTTGTCAGACCACTCCCTGCTGTCGGAAGTGGCCAGACACTGCTTCGGCGCACTGAGCTCCGAGTACCGCGAGCTTTCTTCAGTGTTGAAGGAAGCCCGGGACCACGGTAAGAGCCTCACCCTGGACGTGATAGTGGTCCCCTTAGCGCGGCTGGTGATGCCCGACAAAGGGGAGATGGCGTCGATTGGTCCGTTCCTGCGTCGCGTGCGTCAGAGTCAGGACAGACAGTCTCGCACGGTCCGCGAGTTCTGGGATGGAGTGCACCTCGCTCACGACATCGTAAGCATGCTGGCTGCCCACGAGCTCACCACTCCGGTGCCAGAGGAGGAGCTGTTGGACATATTCTTTACTGGACTGATACCAGAGGTAAGGAGGAGAGTTTTCCTTATAGCCGAAAATCACTTTCAGGGTCTGAACTTGTTTTATACTAGGCTAGTTATACACCTTAGAAAAAACCTCATGGATAATGTAAGTTTTACACAAAAGTTCAGGGCCTGAAAATTTGGAATTCACACTCTTAAGATGCCCCCTGAACCTTTTTTTCAGGGCCTGAACTTTTTATTCACTTTTCGTGTTATATAAAGTTTAGAATTATATTCTCATGTCCCCATCTTGCCCCCCGAAAAAAAAGTTGAGGGCCTGAACTTTTACAGTGTTCCAAGCCCTGAAAATTCACATAAGGCCTAAAAATGCCTTTTCATGCCCTGAAAATGACTTTTCAGGCCCTGAAAACCATTTTCAGGCCCTGAAAACTCGTTTTCCCCGTTTTCAGGCCCTGAAAACTCGTTTTCAGGCCCTGAAAACCATTTTCAGGCCCTTAAAACCATTTTCAGGCCCTGAAAATGACTTTCCAGGCCCTGAAAATGCCTTTCAGGCCCTCACTTCATTCAGAGTTATGCATGCTCCCCCCTATACTCATCTTATCCATTATTAAGTGTACTCAGGCAAGTGACGGGCATTCCTCCCAAGTAGACAACCCTCTGGAAGGGTATTCAACCTATAATTGCCGCTTAACACCGCTACTCAACCCCCTTGCTTTCCACGGTGTGTGGCTAAGGATTGAATCAAGAAAGTTGCCTCCTTGCTTGGAATGCCCATGGCCCGCCACAAGAAGGGATCCACACAAATTTTGGGCTGCCAACCCGATACCTTTGTGTAGTCGGGGACTTGCCCACACTCTCCTTGCCACGGTCACATTTCTGAAACACGTGTTTACGTGTAACACCAACAATCCTACCCCAACATAATGCATGCCCCACACACATTTACATTTATATACATGCCTTACTTACATTGCCGCCCACCAACCTAAGCGCATCTCTCTAATCATTTGCAAGATTGCAACCTACGTTCTACCATGGATGAATTTTTCACTTCTTCGTGGCTAATTCCTATGGCAACAACTAATCAGATCATGTGGGTTAACAGCAACGGCGATGTCCACGCTCCCTCGATGGCTTCGCTGGTCATGTCGCGGCATGCTTTGTTGCTCCAATCGCTCCTGCTGCTCACCACACACACACACCACACCAAACCACACATGCGCCCGGCATGTGCGCCCCCAGCTCAGTTCCATGCGCCCGACAAGGCGCCCCCCCAGCTAGGTTTCATGCGCCCGGCAGGCGCGCCCCAAGCTCGGTTCCATGCGCCCGGCAGGCGCTGTGCCCCCCCAGATGCGTGTCTGTCCACTGTGCCCCCAAGATGCTTGTGTGTCCACCATGACCCCCCAGATGCGTGTGTCTTTATAGTGCCTCTCAGATGCGTGTGTCTTCTCACAATGCCCCCGGATGCGTGTGTGTCCACCGTGCCCCTGATGCGTGTGTGTCCACCAGCCCCCCACATGCGTGTGTGTCCACCGTGCCCCCAAGATGCTTGTGTGTCCACCCATGCCCCCCCCGCATGCGTGCCCTGGTCTAATCGTGTCCCCCGTACGCGTGTGTCCACCATGCCCCCGTATGCGTGTCTTCAGTGCTCCCCCGCATCCCCGGGCCGAGGGGCGCTGATTGGGGGAGTACCCAGTTGGAACCGTTCCATACGGCCTGTGCGGGGGAGCCATCGGGCATGGTGTATGGGCGTGGCACCGCGGTATAGGGCATGGTGGTGCCTGGGAGTGCGAAGGGGTAAGTGGAAGCGTATGTGGTGGGGGATGGAAAGGTGAGGGGTGAGAATAGTGGGGGGCGTAGCGGCTCTGCACTGACCCCCATGGTTTGCTGGAAAGAGACTCTGATGTATGCTGTGACATGTTAACTGCTGAGCTGATCAGATCTAAGACTGGGTGTGGCAAAAGCCACAGGTGAGCAGAAGGTAGGGTCTGCTCGCCTTTTATTTATTCTTCGGTGTCGCTTTCGTGAGGGGGGGAAGGAGGAGGAGAAGGTGGGGGGCTATCGTCTGGAGACGGAGGGATGCCGGATATGGTTGGAGACGCAGGGGGAGACGGAGGAGCGCCGGTCAGGGAACCCAGAAGGGTCTGGCCAGGAAGCACGGGCAGTGATGGATCGTAGGGGTCCGGCCAGTTGAAGAAGTACCCTTGGTAATACCACTCACGGAAGTAGTTCGCTGGTGGGATAGCCAGGGTGTGCGTTGTGCAGGCGCTCAGCTGTCTTCAGCTTCGTCGTCAGAGGAGGAAGGGGAAGGAGGAAGGGGGCCCTCTGGGGAGTTGTCAAAGGCGCCTGCCGGTGGGAAGGTAAGGTCCGGATGAAATAACCACTTCAGCGGTCCCTGTTTCCACCACGCTCTTCTGTACCTTTGTGGGGGAACTGACATACACTGGCGTACTCAAAATTTCGCCAGGGCTCCGCGACACAGATTTCAAGTGCTCAGGTACGCAGACAGAGGTCAAGAAACTGCAGATGGAGGTATGTATAGTTCGACCAAAAGGCTCAGCAAGGTCCCAGAAGGTAGCCGGGCTCCGTATGTTCCAGAAATATTCCAACCAGAGCGCTGCCAGAGAGTGCCAGAGAGTGCCAGAGGGTAAACCAGAGGTGCTGTCCAGAAACCACTAAAAGCGCTATTTTGGAGGGCTTTCCCGACTACTGATGGCCGTGAGGGCGGTGTTGGGGGGTTCTGGACTGTTCTATGGGGTCTGGGGGAAGGGTTTTTGGTGGTGGGGACTGTTGGGGAAGGTTTTGGAGTAGGCTGAAAACGGGCTAAAACTGCTGTTTTGGGCTGTTTTTGGCTGTTTTTGCTACTTTTAGGGCTCTGAAAGGTGAGCTGTGAGGTTTTTCTGGCTACTATAGACCGGGGGAACCCTTCAGGGTGATCCCTGACGGTCGTTTGTGGCCTGGGACGGACTTTGGGTTTAAGATCGGAAAACGAATGTTTGCCTTTCCAAGCCCGTTTGAGCCCCCAGTGTTATTAAGGAACGGTTATACTGATATTTCGTGACGTTTGGGGACGTTGTTTGGATTCCTTCTTCGAAAAAAAATGACGTTTTAGACGTAAAAATTGCGCCCAAGTTCCCCAAAGCACAACTCTCCCCCTGCAGTATACCGTGAGTTACGACAGGTCCGTGGTTGAACGCGCGGAGACGTTCAAAGTAACGCAAAAAGATACCAAATGTGCCAGGGGCACTACGACAGATACTCAGAATGATATTTTTGATTGAAACGTGCAAAGGTACACAATTCGGTTTTTATGATATACTGGATCAGGGCCAGATTGAGGTGTAAACGATAATTCGGTTCCGAGTTCTGAAGGCTAAACACTTCTCAAGTGCTCTACTTATTCACTCGTCACTCAGGCTGCAGGGTCAACCACCCGGCAGCCGATGTCACACAACGGCTCAACGTTCAATTCCCGATCCGATCTCATTTCTAATTCCGATTCGTCATTCTCGATTCAGATGTTACGTCGACGGACTGACACGATGACTGTCATACAGTACTGTTATACTACTGTACTATCATACTGTCATACTGTCATACTGTCATAGTGTCATACCCCCAACATCTGATATTCGATTTCATTGTCTTTCCGATCCCGATGCGAATCTGGCCATTCCTCGAGGGTCTGACTAAGTGCCACGATGACCACCCCACAGTACTGTCATACTACTATAGTGGCATAGTGTCATACTGGCATACTGTCATACCCCGGACATCTGGTACTCATTCTCGTCGTGATTTCAAGCCCAATTTCACTGTCATCGTGTCAACCCCAGATTACTCCCGATGACACACATACAGACGCATAGACATATCGGCTCACGCTGTGCCTCCGGGCACACACGATCTCCGGCAGCACGGCTGGTGAATTTCGTTGTAATATGCTAAATATATGGAAGGGAAGCGGAGGAAAACGAGGGGGTTTATCCCCCCCAACCCTCAAGGTCTAGTTCGTTATAGACTAACGGTGGTTTATTTGTAAGTAAGTAAGTAAGTAAGCGATAGGTGATCCGGGAGTGCGCCGCGCGCGCCCCCTCCCGCGCGCCCCCGCTAGGGTACGCATGACCCCCGAATCGCCCATCCCAAGCTTTGATCCCTTGAAGGTAGATCCATATATTGGTGCGCACTTCAATACATTAATGTGACTTGAAAGTCTCTTTGGGAGTGCCGTCGAAGCCGGCACGACGTGGGGGCGGAAGGGGAAGCGGAGGCAATGGCCTTCCCACAAGCGTAATATATATGACCGTGGCCGCAGCGAGCCCGAGCGGAGTGCCGGCGAAGTCGGCACGACGTGAAGGGGGAAGCGGAGGCAGTGGCCTTCCCACAAGGTAGCAGGCATGTCGACGCTCGTCCGAGGGCGGAGCTGGTTTATATATTGTAGGGACATCCACATGATGAGTGGATATACTGGAATATCCTAGTCCAAAGATATCAGATAGTCAGTGAACTCAATATAGATAGAGTTTTCTCGAACCATGCAGGCAAAAGCAAAGGTAGCACCGCATCGTTTGAAATGACGCGCACGCGAGGGATCCAAACGGGACCTTGATCGATTTGCATTATGTCTGCGGAGTTGGGGGCGCGCCGCAGGCAACTAATTACAATTGTCAATTGTCAATTACTAATTAAATCAAAGCGCGCATCGCGACGGCGCCCCCCCCCACCCCACCCCGCGCCATCGTGCCCGTCCGATTCGCTTTTTTATGGGACGTCGAGCTGACTCAACATGCAGTCGCGTGGAGGTCATCACGCGCGAATCGTGACGGCGCTATCATTTCGCGTCGCCCGTCCGATTCAGTTTTGGATGCGGTTCGTTTCCGAAACGCGCTTGGGCGCGCTCAACCGGATTTGGATCGCCCGGATTCGAATGTCACATTTTCCTCGTAAAAATCCGGATTTCCTTTTCGACATTACGCACTTAATGGGATTAAATCCCAATGTAAATCCGGCACTATCAGGATTATAAAAGCAAGCGCGCGCTCCGAGAAATGTTATGATGGGGTATCGTTGGAAAGGTCTTTCCAAGCCCTAATAGATGGTGTAGCTAAACATTTCTCGCTTGTAGCGCTGCGTTTTTTATTCACATTTGAAGGATGTTTTCGGGGTATTAAATCCCACATGCTACCACTTTCAAAAGGAAATTGAACCAGTATTAATATGACTACTTTCCACGTGCATGCCACCATGTCTTGTTTAATTGGGCATTTAATTTCCACGTCTAAAGAATAGTGCCGTATAGGCGCCACACGGCCCTTGTAACGTGACCCAAAGCTGTCTTGGAGAGTTCGGAGAGAGGAACAAAATCTTCTGCCACGTCTGCTCCACATCGTTCATCATACGATACGCTGCAAATTCGTTTCGCCCGTCAGATAGCCGCGTTTCGGACGGTGAGTAGCGCAAGTCTTCGTCGAGGCCTTCACTTACCATCGCACGAACGACATTGTCGCTCAGATATTTAATCCGACCGATCGGTATGTTTCTCATGGACAAATTATTATTTTAAGTGCATTCAGGGTTGAACGGAGGAATTAATTCGCGAAAATTCCTTTCAATAAAATCGCCACACAGAATCAGACCCCATCCCCACCCCATAATCTATGACGATGACGAAGTGCCCGCGACAAACCGAATGCGGGATGGTGACCATTTTGGGCGGCGCGGGCAGTCCGCTCGTGCGCCAGTGCTGCGCCAGTGGTTTTTAATACAGAATAATGTCGTTCTGTGCAGTTTATGTCGTTTTGTACAGTGCTTAACAGTGGTGGCCCCACGTCTACACAAGTCAAGCAAGAAACCCAAAGTTCATTATCACGCATATCACACGCACAGCACGCACAAGCATTTTCAAGCATTCAAGACATATCATATTTTGTATTCAAATTTACTTTATATCATATGTCTATCTCGGCATGTGCCATCCAGCGGTTGTGCATGCCGAGCATACAGCGATCTAAAGCCCATCTTGGCTTACAGCATCTTGCAACGCGAGCTCTAGGGGGTCGCTCTCGCTCGTTGCATTCCCCTCTGCTGTCTTCTTCGCTTTTCTATCTTCGTAGAGTGACTCTACTAAGACGGACCAGTGAGGTTTCATGCCATTCCCAGCGAATAGGTCTAGGCCTTTGCGCATGTACCTCACGCACACATGCCAACTTAGGTCTTTCGCTGACGGAATAATGTAAACTGTTTTCTTCTTTTGTTGTTGTCCCCACCAAAGCCTCCGCAATGGATAGCTGCGGTCAGCGAGCCAGTGCTTTGGCAAAAGAAATGCGCAGAAGTCCCTGCACTCAGCTGCGTAGAAAATGGATGTAGCGTCGCTCATTCCACTCGAGGGTGGTGCGCAGATGTAGTTCGCATTTAAAAGACCCCCCCAGTCTTTCGGGTCGAAGATGTCCTTGGCTTGCCACCCCTTTATTGACTTTGTCATAGCTTGGTGGTCCACCGACATAAGAGTACACTTTTCTTGAAAATCTGTCTGTAGGATATTTTTCACGTGTCCCGTAATTCCAGAACCCGCTGCAAATAAGTAACTATCACTCTACTTTTAATCTTCTTCGAGTCTTTGAAGTTCGTGACATTGAACTTGGTGAGCAGTTGGCGAACGTGTTCCGCTTCCACAACTCCTCTGCTCAGTCGCCCTCTGTCTTCGAAAACGTCATTAAAAATAGACTCTGTCCAATTTGTCTCGATGGAAACATCGGGCAAGTACGTCTCTTGCAGACGCAAATGAAAGCTACTTGCACTCCTCATGTACGTATTGCGATCTGGGATGCGAGCGCGTTGTTTCGCTCGCATCTGAGATTGCTCAGAACGACACACGGTGCATAAACCTCGGTCAAATGTACTTTCATCGTGGGTGCACTGTCTTTTCGGCATATTTATTCGTTGATACGTCGATTTATTCTGTCCGAAATTCAGAACCTTTCGAGTGCGTGGCTGGAAAAAAACATTAGCCACCACTGTTAAGCACTGTACAAAACGACAAAAACTGTACAGAACGACAATGTTTTGTAATATACGCCACAGTCTCGGTTCGGCATATGCGATGCTCATTGTCACGCGGACAGCATTCGGAGTGGACCCCCCGGACTTGACACCCCCCCCCCCCCCGACTTCGTATGTTTTAAAGAAATAAAAATTCGCGATATTGTGAATTTACAGGAACAATAATTGTAATAAAATTGATTTCAAATTAAAGACAGATTGCCTGATTTCAACTGCCAGGTCATGCCAATCGCGGCGTGAGCATTGGTTCGGAAAATACTTTTCATGCAAAATATTCCATCATAATTGCATGCGTGGATACTGACGTGGCATACGTTTCGGCCCAGGTTCTTGAAACTTTGAGGAGTTCTGCGTGGGATTGGATGTCACATTTGTCGCGGAAAATGTGGGATTTGAATCCGGGCGATCCAAATCCGGTTGAGCGCGCCCGAGCGATTGGCCAGTCGATGGTACCCGAGTGAAAATACCGTGATTTATATCACACGGAAGTCGAGCACCGTTGGGCGAGATTAGTACTCTGGTCGGGGACGACAGGGACGGGGCATTTAATCGTTTCTGAGTTTGAAGCACCGTTGGGCGAGATTAGTACTCTGGTCGGGGACGACAGGGACAGCGCAGTCAAGCATTTTGGATTTGTCGGCGCTATCATTTCGCGTCGCCCGTCCGATTCGGTTTTGGATGCGATTCGTTTCCGAAACGCGATTGGCCAGTCGATGGTACCCGAGTGAAAATACCGTTATTTATATCACACGGAAGTCGAGCACCGTTGGGCGAGATTAGTACTCTGGTCGGGGACGACAGGGACAGCGCACGGAAGTCGAGCACCGTTGGGCGAGATTATTACTCTGGTCGGGGACGACAGGGACAGCGCAGTCGAGCATCCCCTATTTGTTAATTGTGATTAGTGTCTCAACATGCAGTCGCGTGACACTCTTGGAATGTTCGCTGCGATGATCATACATAAACATCATGACATCATGACAGTATGACATCATGTCATCCTGCCAATATGTCATCATGCTATTATGTCATCATGTCATTATATCATCATATCATCATATCATATCACCATGTCATCATATCAAGTGGTCGCATCGAATCTCATCGAGCGGCCATCGAATACCATCGGAGTGGTCATCGAATATCATCGAGTGGTCATCGAATCGCATCGAGCGGTCATCGAATATCATCGAGAGGTTATCGAACCCTACCGAGCGGTCATCGAATATCATCGAGAGGTTATCGAACCCTACCGAGCGGTCGTCGAATCTCATCGAGCGATCATCGAATGGTATCGAGTGGTCATCGAATATCATCGGGTGGTCATCGAATATTATCGAGCGATCATCGAATATTATCGAGAGGTTATCGAACCCTACCGAGCGGTCATTGAGGATCATCGAGCGGTCATCGAATATCACGCATGGCCTCGGGCATGCCGCACCCACGATCTCCGGCAGCACGGCTGGCGAATTTCGTTGTAATATGCTAAATATATGGAAGGGAAGCGGAGGAAAACGAGGGGGTTTATCCCCCCAACCCTCAAGGTCTAGTTCGTTATAGACTAACGGTGGTTTATTTGTAAGTAAGTAAGTAAGCGATAGGTGATCCGGGAGTGCGCCGCGCGCGCCCCCTCCCGCGCGCGCCCGCTAGGGTACGCACGACCCCCGAATCGCCCATCCCAAGCTTTGATCCCTTGAAGGTAGATCCATATATTGGTGCGCACTTCAATACATTAATGTGACTTGAAAGTCTCTTTGGGAGTGCCGTCGAAGCCGGCACGACGTGGGGGCGGAGGGGGAAGCGGAGGCAATGGCCTTCCCACAAGCGTAATATATATGACCGTGGCCGCAGCGAGCCCGAGCGGAGTGCCGGCGAAGTCGGCACGACGTGAAGGGGGAAGCGGAGGCAGTGGCCTTCCCACAAGGTAGCAGGCATGTCGACGCTCGTCCGAGGGCGGAGCTGGTTTATATATTGTAGGGACATCCACATGATGAGTGGATATACTGGAATATCCTAGTCCAAAGATATCAGATAGTCAGTGAACTCAATATAGATAGAGTTTTCTCGAACCATGCAGGCAAAAGCAAAGGTAGCACCGCATCGTTTGAAATGACGCGCACGCGAGGGATCGAAACGGGACCTTGATCGATTTGCATTATGTCTGCGGAGTTGGGGGCGCGCCGCAGGCAACTAATTGTTACTGAAACTGAAACTGAAACTGAAACAATTACTTAAGAAACCAAAGCGGCCATCGCAGCAGCGCCCCCGCCTCCTCCCCCGCGACATGGCGCCTCGTCGCCCGTTCGATTCGATTTTTATGGGACTCGGAGGTGTCTCAAGCATGCAGTCGCATGGCGGTCATCACGCGCACATCGCGACGGCCCTCTCGCCTCACCACCACGCGCCATCGTTTCGCGTCGCCCCTCCGATTCGCTTTCGGGTGGCGCACCATACGCCCTCGACGCCATGGCGCTATGCCATTACATTCACGGATGCATGCCACCGCGCACTTTTCCGCCGTGGCATAAAAGAAACGCTTGCAGAAATGTTCGACGCGACACACACCGAAATCTGTGCCTCGCGACACGCCACGTCGGCATGACAATTATTGGCGTCGCGCTGCCCGTCCGATATGTGTGCACAGTCCAAAAGGACTGAAGCCCACGACCGATGAAGATGTATGACGTGGCATGCATCGGAACGATGAAGCGTAATCGCAGTATGAGTATGAAGCGACCGATGAACACGACGTATGAAGTGACACGCGCGCTACGCACAGAAGGTGCACAATATTCAATCTATCGACTGCAAGCGATTTGGTTTGACATGACGTTGGATGGCTAAATGTATGATGTATGACGTGGCACGCGTCGCTGCGACCGTCGCAAACGATTAACAGTAACAGTAATACAAATCATAGTTCTATGAGTATGAACCGAATGGCGAACACGATCGACGAGGGATATGCGCGACGCACAGAAGGTGCACGATCATTAATGGTGAAATCACCGCAAGCGATTCAGTATGACATGACGATGGATAGCTGCATGTGTAATGGTCGATTTTCCATGTCAAAATTCTCCCGCGGGCACCGGGCAGCCCCCTTCTCGCGGGAGGTTGCATTTCTGCCGCATCGGATTTGTAAAAATCGTTCGTAGAAATGTGTTTTTTCATATTTGAAAGCTGCAGACTGCGTGCTTCATTAACTGGCAAGTTTTCGTGCATTACAGCCCGTAGCGACCTCGGATATGTTTTTGCTATTGTAAAGTTGCCTATGCTGAGCCGTTGATAGAACGTAAACGGAAACGTAAAGCATAGGGAAGCGCATCGGAAATTCGCTGTTTAACGGAATTCAAAAAAAAATCTCCGTTTCGGAATTTGCGTTACGTGTCTCTAACCGGTCGGTTTTTGTTGTTTCAGGGCCATCACCCAGTTTCACGAGCGCGGCGCGGAATTCAAGTGCCATAGGCATTGAGCCATAACTTCTTGAAAGCTTGCTCGCTATGAGGACTGCTGACTGAAATGATTACCCAACGTGTCCCTGAAAGTTTTCCAAGTTTTGGGACCCCGTCATATCTCGAAACACCCTGTCTTTAAGCGATGATGACAGCGCGCAATCGAATATTATTCCAGTGCCTTTTCCGTTGCTGTGTGATCGTGAGCACCTGTTCACTAAAACGCTGCCGAGGTCCAGTGCCGCAGGGATTCGTGGACACTTTCGAAGTGCTTGGGGTGGGGGATAAGTGCTGGCGACCGCTTAAGTTGCGTAGAATGGTACGCATATGGCGTCCCAAATTTATAGTGGTGCAAGAGGGCACCACCATAAAAGAATTTGGGACGCCATATGCGTACCAGAATACTACAGTGCCATCTTGCACCTTGGCCGGCATCGCAACAAAATCGAGCTCGACTGCTAATTGTAGACAGCATAGCGGACTGAGACGAAGTAGAGTGAACTAAGGGTACGTATTGCGTATTTTTTTGACGTGCTAGCCCAAGAACTTTGCTTGATACCGTGGTGTGATTGCAGTTTTTAAGGCTGCGTAATTACCGGTAATTTCAAAACGGGGGTCGGTTATTAATTAACGGGTAATACTTTTGATGGTATTACCAAAGTATTCCCACCAGCATGCGTGTGCATGATGGGGTATGCCTTGGGGCATGTTGGGACATGCCGGACATCACGGCGCGTGTTGAGGCATGTTGGGGCATGACGGGGCATGCGCTCAGGCATGTTGGGGCATGATGGAGCATGCTTGGGCATGCATGGCGGGGCATGTCCTTAGGCATTTTGTGACATGTTGGGGCATGATATGGCGTAACCCGAGTGATTACCGGTAATTTGAGAACGGGGGTCGGTAATTACCGGCAATTACCGGGTAATACCCTTACCAGTAGTTACCACAGCACGCTGAGCTTTTCGACATACGTATTGGTTGCAGCGGATGGTGGTTATATTGCCTTGCACGTCTCGCAGGGCTACGGAATTTCTTGCAGGGCTAGTCATGATTATCAGCATGGGTGAACGCTGGGAATCTGCATGCTGTTGATTTAGGTGGTATTTTAGCATTTGGACGAGTCTGTTTGTTTGCTGTGTCTTTGGCATTTCAATTGTGAAATGTGAACCTTACAAAAAAGTGAATGCGTGTGGCGTGTCATATCGTATACATGCAAGCAGCGGTCCAGGGTGTGTATACGATCGGATGCCTCGGTTGCTTGGTACGGTGCCCATTGGGTCAACGATTTTTGCAAATTTCTCTCGTAAGTATTGAAGAGTTATGTGACCCACTCTTTTGATGCCGTTCCAACGCCGTTGCGTGACGGTGAATCCTTCTGGTCAGATGGTTCTGTACCTGGGCGCCATGGCGTATAAGGCAAATCCGGTGTCGAAAATATATTGCTCAACAATTGAGCTTCCGAGAATTGATAGCGGGGGAGGGGCAGCAGCGGTTCTGTGACTTTCTGGAGGGGGGAGGGGGTCCGTATCCCCCAAAGGCAGAATGCAAGTCATAATAGTTCAACGACAAAATTGGAAACATTCAAAAAATTCGCGACTGCGGCGCATCACATGTAAGACGAATGCGTGGAGCACCTGCATCTCGCACTCCCCTTGCGTGCCTACACCGCGCTTATGATGGTGGCATCGTGTCGGGGCACTCCCGCCCCGCGTGCGTGATGGGGGTATCGTGTACACGGGTGCAGTACCGTACGCTGGGATGTCGGTACCCCCCAGAGGCAGAAACAAGTCCCAGGGTGGGGGGTCGATTACCCCCCATGGGAAAAAACAAGTCCTAGGAGAGGTTGCTTTATACCCCCCAGAGGCAAAATGCAAGTCCTAGTGGGGGAGGGTATTTTTTGAACCGCTGCTACCCCTCCCCCAGCTATCAATCCTCGGAAGCTCGTTCCACTACAAAGCATTCCTGGGATACTCATTCGTAGGCTATCCCTGCATAGCCATCGAGATCTCCGGTGTTGCCACCCAATGCAGCACATGTGCCATCACACATGTCTTCCTTCATCAGCTGCTATGTACGCATTTGCAAATCACCATGTCACAGACATACATTTATGCATAGTTCAAAGATCGATGACCTTGATTTGCAAATTCCAAGTGATGATGTAGAATTGGGCACTTGCAGTTCCGAGTATTAATTGGTCGAACGCTTTTGAATGGCATTATAGTTATTGAACACACATCACGTATAGAGTAGCTATATATAATTCCGACTATGCATGAGCAGAGCTATGCGCTTAAGCAACCGGTGACACAACATGCACGGAAGCCCGTCCCGTGTCCATAGGTCTCGTACCAAATAAACCCATGAAATGCAATTCGCATTGCACTCCCTCAGCATTGCTTGCGTACCACTTCTACTGCGTTTGCCAAATCTGCCCCACGTCTGCTCTGTTGTTAATCTGTCTAGCACATTCCCTGTGCATTACCAGTGAGTGAATCTTCGGGAGCCTTTGTCTCTTGAAGCGCCTACAGCAGGTTTTGCTGCTGACTGGGTGGCACTGGCCCTCGCTGAGGCAACCCGGCCCGGCTTGCTGGCAGGTGCTCCTTTAGTAGGCACAGAAACAGCCGCTGCCTTGGACAACATGTCTTTCGGAGTGTCTTTGCGGCTTCCGTCCAGAGTGTTGATAAGGTTATTCAACCTCAAATCCTGCACAACACCTAGCACACACAGACACTGTCATTTCCAGACAACTCTGTCATCCTGCACACTCCATGTCGCTGTTTTCCATCGCCGTCATTCAAGCCACCCTCCATGGTTTTGCTCGCGCATCGCCGTCATTCAAGCCACCCTCCATGGTTTTGCTCGCACATCGACGTCATTCAAGCCACCCTCCATGGTTTTGCTCGCACATCGCCGTTATTGGTCACAGTGCAAACTCTATGGCACTGTTTTCCATCAGCATATTGCATTTGTCACCATTCGCACATTGGCGTAGCGGCAGGGGTATGCAGCTGGCAATTCGCCATCTTGGCCTGCCTGGTGCATGCGCGCGGCATCTTGGCCTGCCTGGTGGATGCGCGTGGCATCTTGGCGTGCCTGCCTGGTGGATGCGCGCGGCATCTTGGCCTGCCTGCCTGGTGGATGCGCGCGGCATCTTGGCCTGCCTGGTGCATGCGCGTGGCATCTTGGCCTGCCTGGTGGATGCGCGCGGCATCTTGGCCTGCCTGGTGGATGCGCATGCATTGGCCCGCCTGGTGGATTCAGGCATCTTGGCCCGCCTGGTGGATGCGCGCGGCATCTTGGCCCGCCTGGTGGATGCGCCGGCATCTTGGCCTGCTCTGCCTGGTGGATGCGCGACATCTTGGCGTGCCTGCCTGGTGGATGCGCGCGGCATCTTGGCCTGCCTGGTGCATGCGCGTGGCATCTTGGCCTGTCTGCCTGGTGGATGCGCGAGGCAACTTGGCCTGCCTGGTGGATGCGCGCGGCATCTTGGCCTGCCTGGTGGATGCGCGCGGCATCTTGGCCCGCCTGGTGGATGCGCGCGGCATCTTGGCCTGCCTGCCTGGTGAATGCGCGCAGCATCTTGGCCTGCCTGGTGGATGCGCGCGGCATCTTGGCCTGTCTGCCTGGTGGATGCGCGCGGCATCTTGGCCTGCCTGCCTGGTGGATGCGCGCGGCATCTTGGCCTGCCTGCCTGGTGGATGCGCGCGGCATCTTGGCCTGCCTGGTGGATGCGCGCGGCATCTTGGCCTGCCTGGTGGATGCGCGCGGCATTTTGGCCGGCCTGCCTGGTGGATGCGCGCGGCATCTTGGCCTGCCTGGTGGATGCGCGCGGCATTTTGGCCGGCCTGCCTGGTGGATGCGCGCGGCATCTTGGCCTGCCTGGTGGATGCGCGCGGCATCTCGGAAAACTTTCGCATCACATTCCACATTCACGTTGAAGGTAGTGTATGTATCTCATGATAGCATGGGCTGGTGCCAGCGCAGCTGAGGGCATGCCATAGGGGCCTGCGGGGAGGAAGAGGAAGCGCACGTCGTCATCGCGCACGAGATCCTGTCGAAGCGCCCGTTGTAGCTTTGGAGTAAGCGAGATTAGCGCTGCCTCCGGATACTTCATCAGAGGGTGCGCCCCACTCTGCGCGCTTGACCGTTGCAGCCGCGACTTTTTCTGATATCTGTGGCCCTGCGAAATCAGCAGCGCCCGCTCGTCACATCACTTTGTAACTTTCTCTACTATGATTGGCTGAACAGTGCGCCACTGGCAACTCCTGGCAGGCCGGATGCGCGCGCAGTGTATGCAAACACTGTTTTGGAAGCCTCGTTGCAGACGATATATGCCTTGCGCCGCTATACCGCCCCGTGGGATTCAACAGAGATCCTGTGGCTGTACTGGGGCGATGCCGCACACCTTATTCACGCGTCCCATCTTGCTACGTATGCCGCTCTCCGTGTCGCTCGAGTCGCTCGAAGAGCTCGATGAACTGGACTCGTCACTGCGGCACCACAAGCAATGCTGTAGGTGCGTGGCTGTCACCGACATGAAAAGCTTGTTGATGGCGAAGGCAAGTAGTCACGCCTAAGGAGTGTCACTTCACGTTACAATGGCGGAACACCACCGTTATGTAGGCTTTTACCTCATCACCCTTTAGGAGTAGGTTTGATACGCATACTGCCTGCCAAGGGGGACTTATAGGCCGCAAAGCTGAGCACGGAGGTCACGCTCAAGACACTTAAAACCTCCAAACCTGAGCTTGCGGGCGGTGCGTAATTAACATACCTATCACTATTGCTGCTTGCAGTCCCGCAAGAGTCCTCGTCCTCGTCCTCGTCCTCCCCAACGTGATCGAGACCCGCATCGAGGCAGTCTGTTAGATCGGAGGTGAAAACACGATTCTCGCATGTGGCACATCCGGCTGCCGGAACGCCGGAAAGCCCACACCTGAAAGCCAGTTTCGCCCGCTATGTCAAGGGGGGTATCAAAGGATCGGCACCGATTGGTTGGCTGCCAGCAGCTGCCTAGGGATGCGTTGCCTGAATTGAGCCGTCCAGCAAATTTCCCGACGAGGCATATCGGAAAGTCCACACCAATTCTTTGGGACTAACGAAGGCGAGCAGTGTCGGAATTTCGTGTCCGCAGCCGTGAACATTCTGTCGGGGGAAATTTTGCTATTATTAGCAAACTGCTGAGTTTAGGTGCCTCCTCTCCGCAGCTCCCTCTGCCCTGGAACCCTTTATTTTAAAAAAATGCTATTATTAGCAAGCTGCTGGGTTTAGGCGTCTCCTCTCCGCAGCTCCCTCCGCCCAGGAACCCTTTATTTCAAAAAATGCTACATATGTTGCTGGGTTTAGGTCTCCCTCCGCAGCTCCCCTCTCCGCCCAGGAACCCTTTATTTCAAAAATGCTATCATTATGCTGCTGGGTTTAGTGTCTCCTCCGCAGCTCCCTCCGCCCTAGAACCCTTTATTTCAAAAAATGCTATTATTAGCAAGCTGCTGGGTTTAGGTGTCTCCTCTCCGCAGCTCCCTCCGCGCAAGAAGCCTCCGCACATCGAGCTTGGCAGCCTGCTCAATTCACAGCTCCGTGGCCGCACGCACATCTTCCCACACGTGCACACGAGTCACCTTGAAACCTCCGTGGACACCATGCGAAGCGGCTCCGCACGCTCTGAGCAA
>LGRX02002814.1:31740-67912 GCA_001247695.2 Cymbomonas tetramitiformis | reverse complement strand
CATAGGAGCATAGGAAAGGCAAATTCACTTTTGAAAAGTGCCCCCTTTTCCTCACACCCGGCTCTACATAGCTATGTGCCCCGTTTTATGATGTCACAAAGTGACCCCCCCGACAGGGGGGTCTGAAACCCTGAGATGCAGGAGCTCAGGTCCCGCCCTATGCGAACCCTACCCACTACCCTAAGAATGGGCGCCATAGGAGCATGAGAAAGGCAAATTCACTATTGAAAAGTGCCCCCTTTTCCTCACACCCGTCTCTACATAGCTATGTGCTCCGTTTTGTGATGTCACAAAGTGATACCCCCGACAGGGGGGGTCTGAAACCCTGCGATGCAGGAGCTCAGGTCCCGCCCTATGCGAACCCTACCCACTACCCTAAGAATGGGCGCCATAGGAGCATAGGAAAGGCAAATTCACTTTTGAAAAGTGCCCCCTTTTCCTCACACCCGGCTCTACATAGCTATGTGCCCCGTTTTATGATGTCACAAAGTGACCCCCCCGACAGGGGGGTCTGAAACCTTGCGATAAAGGAGCACACGTCCCGCCCTATGCGAACCCTACCCACTACCCTAAGAATGGGCGCCATAGGAGCATAGGAAAGGCAAATTCACTTTTGAAAAGTGCCCCCTTTTCCTCACACCCGGCTCTACATAGCTATATGCTCCGTTTTATGATGTCATACAGTGATACCCCCGACAGGGGGGGTCTGAAACCCTGCGATGCAGGAGCTCACGTCCCGCCCTATGCGAACCCTACCCACTACCCTAAGAATGGGCGCCATAGGAGCATAAGAAAGGCAAATTCACTTTTGAAAAGTGCCCCCTTTTCCTCACACCCGGCTCTACATACCTATGTGCTCCGTTTTATGATGTCACACAGTGATCCCCTCGAAAGGGTGGGGTCTGAAAACCCTATCTAAAAGGCGTATGCATGGCCTCACGTGCTTTGCGCTACACATCAAAACAACACTTTGCCATCTCCCCCAAGGCCCACATAGGCCAAAGAAAGTGAAGAGAAGTGAATTACCTTTTTAAAACTTCACCGCTTGCTCCTCATCCGAGTTGCATAGCTCCCTTGAGGAAGGAGCTTCGAAACCCTATTTTGTGCAATGCACACGCCAACTCAATGTACACGCGTGTATAACAAACAAACATCCGCCCTAGGGCTTCAATACGCCACGGGACCTAAAAGAGGAGTGCAATACCTTTCCAAAAGAGTTTCATTTGCTCGGTTCCGAGCTCTATAGCTCCCTCGAAGAAATATCTAAGATGACCAATTATCTGCAATGCACAAGCCAGCCACAAACCGTGGTTAGAATAACTCACAAACATCCGCCCTAGGGCTAACGTACGCAAGTTAAACTGAAAGGGGGCACTCTTAGCTGCCGAAAACTTTTTGATTTGCTCGGTTCCGACATCTGTAGCTCATGCTATGAAATATTAAAGATGCCCTAGGAACAGCGGATCCTGCGGCTGCTCAATGTTCACGCGTGAATAACAAACAAACATCCGCCCTAGGGCTCCAATACGCCACGGGACCTAAAAGAGGAGTGCAATACCTTTCCAAAACAGTTTCATTTGCTCGGTTCCGAGCTCTATAGCTCCCTCGAAGAAATATCTAAGATGGCCAATTATCTGCAATGCACAAGCCAGCCACAAACCGTGGTTAGAATAACTCACAAACATCCGCCCTAGGGCTAACGTACGCAAGTTAAACTGAAAGGGGGCACTCTTAGCTGCCGAAAACTTTTTGATTTGCTCGGTTCCGACATCTCTAGCTCATGCTATGAAATATTAAAGATGCCCTAGGAACAGCGGATCCTGCGGCTGCTCAATGTTCACGCGTGAATAACAAACAAACATCCGCCCTAGGGCTCCAATACGCCACGGGACCTAAAGGAGGAGTGCAATACCTTTCCAAAACAGTTTCATTTGCTCGGTTCCGAGCTCTATAGCTCCCTCGAAGAAATATCTAAGATGGCCAATTATCTGCAATGCACAAGCCAGCCACAAACCGTGGTTAGAATAACTCACAAACATCCGCCCTAGGGCTAACGTACGCAAGTTAAACTGAAAGGGGGCACTCTTAGCTGCCGAAAACTTTTTGATTTGCTCGGTTCCGACATCTGTAGCTCATGCTATGAAATATTAAAGATGCCCTAGGAACAGCGGATCCTGCGGCTGCTCAATGTTCACGCGTGAATAACAAACAAACATCCGCCCTAGGGCTCCAATACGCCACGGGACCTAAAGGAGGAGTGCAATACCTTTCCAAAACAGTTTCATTTGCTCGGTTCCGAGCTCTATAGCTCCCTCGAAGAAATATCTAAGATGGCCAATTATCTGCAATGCACAAGCCAGCCACAAACCGTGGTTAGAATAGCTCATAAACATCCGCGTGTGAACAAACGTACGCAAGTTAACCTGAAAGAGGGCACTCTTGGCTGCCGAAAACTTTTCGAATTGTACGGTTCCGACTTGTGTAGCTAATGCTATGAAACATCAAAGATGCCCTAGGAACAGCGGAGCCTGCGTCTGCTCTATGTTCACACGTGAATAACAAACAAACATCCGCCCTAGGTCCAACATAGAACACGGAAACCAAAAGAGGAGTGCAATACCTTTCCAAAACAGTTTCATTTGTTCGGTTCCGAGCGCCATAGCTCATGCAACGAACTAGCGAAGATGACGTTCACGTGAATTAAGTATCGCAATCTTCGAGAAGCCTACGCGCTTAAGCTGACGTCCTTGAGGTTGCAGTGAGGCCTCGCCGCATAAAACAAAAGTTACTGATATTATTAACAAAATATTCAACTCTCAGACCATAAACATATCGGCATCATGAGCCAGTCGGGAGCGAAATACGTTGTTGAGCTGCCGACTGCCGAGGTCCGTAAGAAAAAGGTAGACATTTATCGTCTAAATTCTGGCTTTTGACGAGAAAGACCAGAGTTTAGACGAGCTCCACAATCATCAAGTAACGCAGCCCTCGAATCGAATCGCGGGTAGCCGCGCGAAGCGCGGCTCGTCTAAACTCTGGGGACGAGAGTATCGCACCCTCCATGTCGCCTCGAATATAATTTCTCTTCCTTGCCTAGAGCGCGAGCTCTCGTCGTCGGGAATGACATCTATCTGCTATCTGACTATCATATCTCGTGTATAATTACTTTGAGCCCCACGCCACCCAAATTATAATTTCTTCATTTGGCTTTTTCCTTCTTTGGCCTCTTACAAACCCAGCCTCTTCGAGTCATATCTCCTGGCATCGCATCGCGCCAGTCATTCTGGGACTCTCGCGTGAACCCTGGGGCATCCTGAAGCGGGCTTGATGACATTCCTATGTCATCGGGTATATAATTCTACCGATTTATACCGACTTAAGCAAACTTAAGCAAACTTAAGCAAACTTAAGAAAACTTAAGCAAACTTAAGCAAACTTAAGCAAAAACCTTGTTCTAGTGTGTGTGTTACACACTCTGCAACGACGACCCGAAGAAATCTATCCTCGTCATGAGCCAGCGCACGGGGCAGTATCTAACCTTGTCCGTCATGATCGTGGACACCGGCTCAATGCTGTTCGTGATGAACAAGGTGCACCAGGAGACCCTGGGCCTCAAGGTGCACTCCAGCACGGCCACCGTGGACACCAGCATGGGCAGCGGTGGGGCGCAGCAGCACCGCCAGTGGGGCACCGGTGAGCTGATGCTCGTCATCGCCCCCGGTACCTCCAACGAGATGGTGCTGGCCGACGTGACCGGCATCAGTCCATCATCCCCCGTGAGCTTTGACGTCCTACTATCCGTGGACATCCTGCACGCCATGTCCGCTGGGGTGCTGCCCGCCACCCCGGGGCGCGGAGCCGCACTGGCATACCACCCCCATAACCAGCGCGGCGACTTCGAGAGCAAGGCCTATCTGCCCCTCAAGGTGTTCAAGGACCACCACGCCGCGCCGAGGCCCGCAGCACGGTTCGGGGGGGGGGCAGAGTGGTCAGCCCACCTGGACAACATGGCCGCCGTCCGAGTCAGCCCACGCCACCGGATGGACGCGCGCCGCCCAGCCAGCCGTTTCCGGCCAACCCTGATGACGCTCCTCGCCTTCGTCCTCCTGGCCTCTTTCTTCAACCCCACTCAGGCCCACGACGAGGGTTCCAGCAGCAGCGAAGTCTCCTCCTGCAGCGCCACGACACCCCTGCTGATCGCCATCGGAATATGTGGCGTGGCCGCCTGCGGCGTGGCAGCCTTCTTCAAGTGGCACGAGCTCCAGCAGGCCTGCCCGCCCGCCTGGCCGTTCGCCCACTTCAAGACCGGCCCACCGCTGACCCCGGCAACCCTCGCACCATGACACGACACCACTCGAGAAACGGCCTGCCCTTTCTGCAACAGGGGAGCATGCCAAGGCGTCACCAAACCCCAGGCCTGCCACCTGAGCGGGGGCACTGGACTCTACGCGCGATGGGTCAGCGACGGCAAAGTCCCCTCCCACCTGATGCCCCTCCTCATGCTCGTCGTCAACACCAGCCGAACCACCTCCGGCCAGGCACCACTGACGCGCGTGTCCTTCCGCCAACAGTACGGGAACCTCCACCCCAGCAGTGATACCCCCGAAACACCCAACCTCGCCGTCCTGAGCCCACCGATCCCAACTCCCTCCCCGCACCCCACAAACGCACCAGCCCCGCAACCCATTTCTCCCCTCCACCACGACCCTTGCCCCAGCGACCAGTGCGACATCTGCCACGAACCCCTTCGACCATGGCACCACCCCAGACTGCCCTGCCATATTACCGGCAACACCTCCATGTACGACAAATGGATCACCCAGCCACCAGTACCCAACAGGGCAGGTAGCCTTCGATGCAAGATGCCCATCGCACTGAGGAAGTTCAGGCACCAGATGATCATCAACCACGACCGCCTCAACCGCAACGAGCCCCCCCTCACGCGCACCGAATACCTGCTGCTTTTCCCAATCCGCGGCCCACGCCCTCTCCCAGAGCCATCTCCCACCCAAAGCCGCGCACCCCTCAGGCACCACGCTACACCAAGTGACACGCCCCCGAGTCATGCCCATACCATCGCCGCCGTCACCGACCTTCCCGCCAACCACAATGAAGCCAACGTCAGCACACCCACAGTATCTCCCACAACAACCCCCCCGATGGCAGCTGTCAGCCCCACCCTCAGCACGACGATTCTGGAGTGGGCCAAGCGCATCTACGCCAACATTATGGGAACGGCAACAACAACACCGCCAATTCCCACAACAGACGCCCCTGGATGCTCTTGCCTCCTCATGGAAATCGGCTTCCCCGGCTACGTCTGTCCCGCACATCCCACCAACGACGACCCCACAGCCCCACAGCGCCCACCCAAAACAACGCGCTTGCCCACCCCCGACAGGGAAGCCTGCCCTCCACGAGCCGAAGCGCGACGAGCCTCGACCCCAAAGTGGGCAACCATGATCGCATGCGCCATCGTCCTCATGGCCACCCTGCCCGCCGCTACCGCCGCCACGACGATGGAGTCCAACATCGGCCACGCAGGGGTGCCCGACACCCATTCGTCGGTCAGCACCATGAGCCTCACAGCACTGGCCACCACGCTCGGGCTCACAGCAGTCCTCGCAGCCATATTTTGGGCCAGAACACAACGCAAGAATCACAGCCCACACGCTCCTCAACCCTCAACCACCCGCGACGCCACCACAATCCACCACCACCACCATGACGCAACAACCCACCACCACCACCACCACCACGACCACCATCCCAACCACCACAACGAAGAAATCACCACCACCGCCAACCCCCCAGCGACCACAGCACGTGCATCACCACAAATCATCCAATCCTCCAACCCCCACTCATACTTCACAACAAGCAGTCGCCCCCACATTTCCACCTCCTCCACACCCGACAACACCTCCACCACACCTTCCAGCCCTTCCGGGGACGACGCGCTCCCACCCCAAGAAAATCCCGATGCCTCACACCGCCTCCCCGACCATATCCCGCGGGTGCTGCACACACGCCCCAATGGCCGGGAAAACACACATCCCAATCCACCGGCCACCGCTCCAACCCCCCGCAACTACCGACGCACACCACCCGGCTCACCACCAGCGCGCTCACTGCACAACGCCGCGCGCACCAGCGATTGCCCATTCTGCGGGATCACCATCAACCGCCCATTCCACCGCTTCCTCCCCGACCGCTGCGCGGTATCGGGCGCGCGAAAAGATCTTGTGCTGCGCGGCTACTCCCCGTGACGAATCCTGCAAGGAGACACGCGTCCAGAAAATGTGGCACTCGTGCGCGACGCCACCGCCCTCATGTACATCAACACCGTCAAAGTTACAAATGGGTTCCGGCCGCTGGCTTTACGGCGTTTCAGAGCAAACGGCTCACAATGGACAGCCACAACGCACACCATGATCGCGCCACCCACCGCCCCACCACGCACCACCGACCACAACTACGCACGCGGAGTGCCCACTCACGTGGGCAGCCATTCAATCCCTGCACCAAACTCTCAACAAACGCCCAACGACCTGTTGAGAGTTGGGCCATACCGGCCCATTCCCACCGCATCACCCGCCCCTCCCGATGTGCATGACCGCCCTGCCCCTCAAGCAGTACAGGCAGCCCGCCGCAGGCCCAGATCGTCCCACATTCCAATGCACGCCTGGGTTGCAACCGCCATGTTGTGCGTTTTCGCACTCGCAAGCCCCACCACAGCACTGACATCCCCCAACATCGTCAGCGACATCCCGTCATCTCCCGCCACCTTCTTCATTCTGCCAGCAACCTCGGTCGAGCCACAGCCTCTCCACCCATTGCTGGGGGGGGGAAATTATACGTCACCACCACCAAAAACAACAAACACAGACTGGGCAATCTGGACCACCAAACCTTTTTTTTCCCAAATGCTCAAGACGCCCTCAGCAGCAACTACCCAGCACGGCTGCCACCACGCCACAACCGCCCCAACCAACCCCGCATACAGGTGGAATGACGGGTCACGACTCGCCACCACGCGGCAGGGGCTTGGCGCGGCCCCTCACACGCAGACGCTCACAGCCGTGGCCAAAAACACAACCCGGTCGCCAACACCACGCGCCTTCATCAACGTCATCACAGTGGGGCTGGTCACGACCGCCACCATGTGGGCCAGAGGGTTCGGCACGGAAAGCGCAGCATGGGCCAGCATGTACACCTTCGCCTCCGTCACGCCCTGCCTATGGGCACCCGGCGCATGGTGCCTGGAACACACCGCTGCCGTCCTGATCGCCGCAACAGCAGGGGCGGCCGCTTTGACAACACAGGGAATGGCATCCTGGGCCGTGGGGGTGCTGGTAACCCAGTGGTTCGGATCGGCCACAGTACACTACGTGTCAGTTGGCATTCTGCTCCTGGAGGCGACATGGCGGGCGGTGCGGAGGTTCTCCCCGAGCCTCCCCCTGCTGTTATGACTCGTGGAGCGGTCCCTTAGCGCCCGGATGAGGTGGGCACTCATCCAGGCCTGGGGCCCAGTGCCCAAGTCCGCTGGAAGGCGCAACCGGCGGGCTCAGCAACAGGCTAAAGCAGTGCTGCAACTCCTTGCCCGCACCTGGGTACAGCGAGTGTGCGTACGGCTTGGCTGCGCACTAGCCGTCTGGACTACCTTTACGACGGTCCAGACCAACAGCATAGGACACGTGCTCGTGGAGGTGGCGTGTCTGGTGGCGACAGAAGCATGGAGGAGCGTGCCCAATTGGTGCATTACGGCCGCAGCGACCGCCGGGGCGATACACGCGTGGACACAGTTCCGTCTGGCCAACACCAACGCCATCATGCGATTCATCATTCTCAATCCAAAGTGTGAGGACCCCCCAGCCGCTTCAAACGCGCCAGCAAGCGGAATAAACGGCAAGGCCGAGGGGCGCCATCCTCCCACAATCTACGGCGCAGAGCCGGCCTTAGGAGGGCAAAAAGCCGACGCCACGCCCGCAGGGGCCGCAAGCGACGCAAAAAGCCGCGGCAGCACCACCAGGCGCAGGCATTCTCCACGCAGGCCGGCGAGGTGGACAGCGCCATGCCTCTCGGCCGAGAAGACGACGTCGAGGCACTACACGCCCGTGATGAGGAGCTGGACGGCATCATGGGGCCTCAAGCAGGCTTCCACGGCGAGGGCGCATGGACCGACGAAGAATGGCAGGACCTACGTAGCCTCTTGCGTCGCGAGAAAAGCTTCATGGCCACCACCGCCACCGACCTGCCTGGATACACGGGACAGATCGGCAAATTTGACATCCCCTTCAAAGACGAGTCCGCCTCGCACTACCAGAAGCCCCGGCGATTCTCTCCAGCCGAGCGAAAACTGATCGATGAACACTTCAACAAGCTCCTGGCTGACGGCATCATCGAGAAAGCCCCAAAATACTGCGAAAACACCTGCAACGTCGTCGTGGCCATGAAGAAGGCCCTGGACGGCTCCTGGTCGGACAAGCGCGTGGCGCTAGACCTGCGAGGGATCAACGAATTATCACTCAGAGATCGCACGCCTCCACGGCTGCCCGAGGACCTGTTTCACGACATCGGCCGAGACCAGTACATGACCAAGCTAGACCTGCGCAGCGGATTTCACCAGATCGTCCTGACCGACGACGCGTCACTCAAGACATGCTTTTGGTGGGCGCGAGACGGCGCCGCTCCCGAGCAGTACGTCTACAAGCGCATGCCCTTCGGCAGCGCTAACAGCACCGCCATGTTTGGACGGGTGATCGAGCACGAACTGCGCGGACTCAGCTGCGCCAAGGTGTACTGCGACGACATCCTAGTGACCTCGCCCACCGCCCGCCAGCACCTGGCCGACCTGGAGGCAGTCATGCAGCGCCTAAGCAAAGTGGGACTGCGCGGTCACCCAGGCAAGTCGGTTTTCGCCGCCGGCGGGTGTGAGTTTTTGGGTTTCCTGCTGCGCCCCGGCAGGCTGTCGCCTCACCAGGCGAAAGTGGCCGCCCTGCTCGAACTACCCACACCCAAAGACGTCCGAGGCGTCCGGGCCATATTGGGCTTCATGAATTTCTACCGAATCATGGCCGCGCGCATCGGCAAAGAAGACTACTCGTCACTGGCATGGCCACTGAACTGCCTACTGAGAAAAGGCAACGAGAACGTCAAGGATCTTTGGGGCAAGGAGCACGACGACGCGCTGGCCCGGCTCAAGGAGCGGCTCACCGAGCCTGGCGTGGTCATACACGCCTACGACCCAAGCCGGCCATTGTACCTTATGACCGACTGGTCCGGGGTTGGCATCTCTGCCATATTGGGGCAGAAGGACGACGAGGATCGCGACGTCATCATCGCAGCCACCAGCCGCTCCCTCTCCCGGTCGGAAGTGCGCTACAGCAGCTTCTATGGGGAAGCCCTTGCGGCCGTGTACGGCGTGAGATCTTTCCGACACTACCTCCACGGCGTCAAGTTCACCTTGATCACCGACCACAAGCCGCTAACATGGCTGCGCTCCTCGCAATCCCTGACCGGCATGCACCTGCGATGGCAGGTTTCCCTGCAGGAGTTCGAGTACGACATCGTGCACAGGGCCGGGAGCAGCCACACCAACGCTGACGTGCTGTCTCGATACCCGAGAAAGTCGTCCGTGGACCCCACCGGCGCCAGTCTGGACCCCACTGAGGAGGAAGCCGCACTACCGACAGCAGGTGCTTTCGCCTGCCTCTGCGCGCGACACCCGCGCGTCCTAGAGGAGAGCACGCAGGACGTCGCCCCCATAGCATCGTGGCAATACGAGAGCCATGTGGGCGGGCTGCCAGACGACCCCTGCACAGGCCATGACCTGGTCAGCCACCACCTGGGGGAGCATTGGGCCATGCACATTGACGCCGAGGACCACGACGCCCGCGACGACAACGCGACGACGCTCTGGGAAGAGGCGTGCGGCTGGGTGGAGGCATACCTAAGCAACAGAAGGCACACCCCCATTACTCGGGTGCTGTGCGGCGAATGTGCGGATGGGCATGCGACCAGCCTAAACACGCGCCCCCTGCCCCAGCGGACCGTGTCCACCCTGCACGACAAAGGAGCCGTGGTCATCGAGCTCTGCGCAGGCCTGTGTTCGGGTCTGGAGGCCTGGCTCATCGCAGGAGGCAAAGTCACCAAATACGTTTACTGCGACAATAACGTGAAAAGTCGGCAGGTCGCCAAACATCGGTTGGTGCAGCTGCACAACCGATTCCCGCAGCAACTCCCTCTGGAAGCCCTCCACGATGCCTTCACCTCCGTGCCCCAAGATCTCAGACGAATTTCACGAAACGACCTCCTCTCCCTCACCAGCGAGGGTCCGTACATCTTCGCCGTAGTGGGCACAGAATGCCAGGACCTCTCTGCGGCTGGTTCCCTGCAAGGGTTGAAAGGGCGGCACTCGTCAGTGCTGTACGACGTGGTGCGCGTGCTGGGGCAGCTGCAACTCCTGGCGGGGCACGACAAGTTCGCGTACATGATCGAGTGCGTGGCGGCGCAGCACACCTTCAACAGCCGCGAGGTCCGCGACGTCATGCATCCCCTCATGTGCTCCATGATTGGCATGCCCATCACCATCGACGCAGCACGCATGGGGGCGCGTGCACACCGCTTGCGGAATTATTGGACAAACATGGCCGGGTACGTGGACGCGCAATCCGTGCTGGACACCGTGGAGCGGGACCCATGCCGCCTCGTAAGGGACATCCTGGACCCCGGCCGCGGCGAGCAGGACGCCGCAGACGACACCGCCTCCGGCCACTACCCCTGCAACACGCGCGGAGAGCCCATGAGGGCGTGGCCCACCATGATGTCCTTCCCAGACTCCTACCAGTTCAGGGAGGGCAGAAAGGGCACCGTCTGGGATCACGCCACACAGCAGTGGGGGCCGCCCACGCCCGAAGAAAAGGAGCGCGCCATGGGGTTCCAGACCGGAGCCACACAGGCGCCCGGCGTCTCAGCGCGCGAGCGAGGCGAGATGCTGGGCAGAGCCTTCGACGTCCGATGCGTATCCCGCCTGCTGGCCGTGTGCTACCTACTCAACCGAGCAGAGGCTCCTCGGGTGCAAGTCGAATCCCGACACTCCATCGCAGAGTACGCCACGCCCAAGGTTTCCTCCCTTCACTGCAATGGGGAGGAGAGGCCACCCGAAGAACCCCCAGAAGCCGTCGTGACCCAATGGGCAGCAGCGCTCAGCACCATCAAGAGAATAGCACGATTGGAGGCATCCGAGCTGCGGCAGCTGTACGGGCCTGGCGCCACAGCCTCGCTCGTGCAAGCGGCACACCAGTCCCCACCAGAATGCTGCGGCCAACGACCCCACGACAAGACCGGGCTAGGCGCCGCCCCAAGCGATGGCACCACCACAGCGCACAACCCAACAAACTCCCTCAGCACCCCCATACAGTTCGTACCCGCCAGAAGCCCCGTGCCCTCACTCCACACCGACTCCCAGCACCAATCCCGCTCTCCGCGACCCAGCCTCCCCAGCGAAAAGGTGGCCCGAACCCTCAGCGCGGCGGCAGAGGCCCGCGAACCGACAGAACCCTACGACGACGAAGCAATGCTGCGGTGGCTGAAAGGCGAACGCCCCGGCAACCCCGACATCCTCGCAGCTGCCAGCAAACGAGCACAGCACTACGCGCTTGAAGGAGAATCCCTGATCCGCATCCTGCCCAACGGGGCAAGGCGACCTGTGCCACCAGTGGACCAGCGAGACCGCATTGTGAAGCAAATGCATGAACGGTGTGGGCACTTCGGGCGCCGCCGCACCGCAGCCATGGTGAGAGACGCATTCTACTGGCCCAAGCTGTACGACACCTGCTCCGACGTCGTCAGCAAGTGCGACGCTTGCGCCCGTTACCGCACCACCTTCGACAAGCACGCCCCTCACCTAAACCCCCTGGAAGTCAAGGGCATGTACTACCGGTTCTCCACCGATCTGGCCAAAATGCCCCGCAAAGCCAAGAACAACTATCAGTACGTCATGGTGGTCGTGGAGCACTTCACCAAGTACGTCTGCCTCATCCCACTGCACACCAAGGAACCAGTGGAAACCGCTCAGGCATTTGCCCTCCACGTCATAGCCAGGTTCGGGTGCCCGGCAGAAGTGGTGACCGACAACGGCGGCGAGTGGGAGAAGGAGTTTGCCCAGCTGCTCAAGGATAATCTGATCGACCACCGCACTACTTCGCAATCCCATCCCCAGAGCAACGGCCTCAGCGAGCGCATCGTCCAGATGACCAAAGCCGCCCTCACCAAGGCGTGCAAGCAAGCCGGATCCATTGACCGGTGGGATTCGTTCCTTCCTTGGATTATGCTGGGATATAACGCCACGCCGCAGGAGTCCACACGCCTCGCACCATATGAGCTCGTATACGCCCAGCGCCCAACGCTACCCCCGGCCATCAAGGAGCGCCTCAGCCAACCTCTGGAGTCCTGCATGGACGTGGACGCCATGGCGGCCAGCTACCTCGAACGCGCCGAGTACGTCAAAAGGGCCACCATCATGGCCGGCAGCAACATCGCCATAGCCCAACACCGCCAGACCGAGCGATACGCACAAGTGCGCTCAGGAAAGTACCTGCCCAAGCAATTCAACTTCCGCGTGGGCGACTTCGTGTTCCTGAAGCGCAGTGTAAGTCACGGCCTGCAGCTCCACACGCGCGACCCTATACTTCAAATCAAAGAGCTGCCTGACGACGGCACTGCCGTGCTACAAGGCCGATGCGGCAGCACGTGCAACGCGCACTGCTCGCAAATAGCCATCTGCCATTTGCCCGACGTCGACCCCACCATCACCTACAATCTGGACGACAACGAGGACGCGCGCTGCCAAGTATGCAAAAAGGCTGATCGCCCCGCCAGTATCCTTCTCTGCGACGACTGCAATCAAGGATACCACCTGGGGTGCTTGCAGCCCAAGCTGACTCGAGTCCCCAACGAAGAGTTCTGGTACTGCCCCCGCTGCCTGGGCCTGCTGCCGGACGACGACCTCTCCCCACAATACCTCACTGCCTACGAAAACAGGGGCAAACAGCTAGACGGAAAGCGCGCATTGAAGGTTATCGACGGTAAGCCTTACGAGGGCACCATACGGTGGCTGGGAGCCGCAGAACGCCCCTACGCACTTAAATGCGAATACGATGACGGGGACTCCGAAACCTTCACGCTGGCAGAACTGCAGCAGTATCTGCTGCCTGACAACGCAACGGCCCCGCAGAAGCAGGCAGTGGCCCAGCCCCAGCTCGCCGCAGAGCACGCCCTACACACCGCATTGGCAACCATCCCAAAAATCACACCCAGCTCAACCATCCTGCCCACGCCCTTTGACAGCCTTCCCAGCACCTGGGACCTCGGCGACAGACAGAACATGCTGCGCGCCACGGCTACCCTCCTACCTGGTCATTGGGACCCCGCCCACATCACCAAGCTCACCCAGCACATACGCCAACAAGCCCAAGAATTGGTGGACTTCGCCGCTGCCAACCCCAACACGGTCAGACACCGTCACGCGATGACCAACGCGGAATGCCAGCACACCAGCGCCAAGCAATGGGGAACGCAACTAGTGGTCACCACCCCCTCCGAAATCGAACAGCTGGCAACTCACGTCGCCTGGCATCCCGCCGACAAAGTGTGGGACCCCTACGCCGGCACGGGCGCCATCGAAGCAGCCCTGCGTCCCCGCGGCGTGCCCACGCACTCCTCAGACATCAACCCCGCCATGGCCACCAGCACCCCAGAGGACGCACTACAACCCGCCAACGTCAGGCGCATGGACAGCTACAACGTCGTGGTCACCAGCCCCGCCTTCAGAGTTTTAGACATCGCCCTGCCGTTACTGACTATGGGGAGAGAGCTGACATGCGCTCACGTGCCCCTGCACTACGTGTTCGACGCGCACACGGCCAGACGCAGCTGGCTGTGGGAATTAGCCGCTGCGCGACGTATGAGCATCTTGCTCTGCAAGCAGAAGGGCCCACTTGGCAGGCGCAACGTGTGGCTCATCATCGCCGACACCGCCACCACGCTGCAGCGTAGACTCAAACCACAAGCCGCGTCGTGCTCCATGTCCTTCTAGCCCAACCCGCGACCTCGCCACCACCGAGACACAACCACCGCGACGCGCACCCTCACACTTACACACTCACCCCAACATCAGCCCCACAGCCCCTGACAACCTCCCCGAGAAGCCCCAACGCCCACGCTTTCATCTGCCCCAACGCAACGTTCCCCTAATAATAATAATAATAAAAAAACCCAGCCCAAGCCCGCAGCCCGAGTGCCACACCCCAACACCAGCCACGACGACGACAACACGCCCACAGCCACAACCACCCAGCCATTACGCTTCGAGGTCAGCGCGCCTCGGCCGCAGCCGCTCAGCCAGCTCCACACAACCAACCGCAGCAAGCCTACCCCACGCTCCACCACCTCAGCGTCCAGCAGAAGGCTCCCTGCCCAGTACGCCCTCAGCTGGGGGGGGGATATATACAAAATTTTTCCCAACGCCATCAACGACGACAACAACACGCCCACAGCCACAACCGCCCTGCCACTGAACTTCGAGATCAGCGCGCCCCCAGCCGCAGCCGCTCCCCCAACTCCACACGACCAGCCGCAGCCAGCCCACCCCACACTCCGCCACATCAGCTCCCCACCCTGACGAACACATCGCACTCTCCCCGTCCCAACCAGCAGAAGGCTCCCTGCCCAGTACGCCCTCAGCTGGGGGGGGGATATATACAAAAATTTTCCCCCGTAACAGCCCGCGCGCCCTAACTCCACCAACCCTCACACCTGGAACCTCAACAGCCTGGCCACCCTGACACCCGCCACGACACGGCGCTGTTCATAATCGCGACAGCTGTCACAACTATAGACACGCCCAACCCTGGGGCCGGGAGGGGGCCCCCTCGCAGCCCCGACAAAGGCCTTCCCTCCCCTTTGCGCTCTCAGCTTCGCCACTTCCCTGCCACCTCTCAGACAGTCATTCTCACGCCCGCGCCCAGTTGTCACCATTTTCCCCCACTCCGCAACATCGCTTTTCCCCAAGTGCGCCCGCGTGCCAGTTATACCGGGCGACGTATAATTTATACCAGCCACACCACCGCCCCAATTTCACGCTCAGATACCACCAGCAATCCACGTCAGCCCAATGTAAATCTTGCTTCAGCAAACCACCAGGAAAGCAGATGCCAGTACCTACGTCCGAGGGCGAGCCTTCCTGACCGCCACCCTTACAGGAGCAAACCTCACAGGCCCATCCCCTTTCGCGAGTCGAAACTCCGTGAAACCCGCGATCAGTACGGCGCCCCCCAGACGACCCCTTCCTCATAATCAGTTATTTGCCCGATGACGCTTGTCACGCATCTTAGTTATACCCAAAACACGCCAACGCGGTACAGTACGACGCGTCACGACAACAGCACCATCGCACAGCAGCCGCGGGCGCCACCCATGGCGTATCAGCCGTTACATCTACCCAAAACACCCCAGTCAGTTATTCAGCAGCACGACAGCCACGTCACCACGTACGACACCAACGCCAAACTCGAATTACATACGCCCTGACCCATTTCCTGTTCTACAAAATGCTTTCTCTCTGAACTGCTCCTGCTCGCACGACCGGGGCGACAGTCCGCCGGGCGTGGCGCGACATCCGCCGGGCCAGGCTGAGCCCATCTACGGCCTCGTGAAGATCAAGGAACATCACAGGCACCACAGCGCCTCATCCGCGCCACGTGGACGAAGTCTCCGGCTCGCCGCACCGGGTCACCGCTGGCACCTGCAACACCGACGAGTACAAACGCGAAGCACTGCGCCGCGCCCCAAAATATATACAAAAAATTTTCCAACGCCATCAACGACGACAACAACACGCCCACAGCCACAACCGCCCTGCCTCTGAACTTCGAGATCAGCGCGCCCCCAGCCGCAGCCGCTCCCCCAACTCCACACGACCAGCCGCAGCCAGCCCACCCCACACTCCGCCACATCAGCTCCCCACCCTGACAAACACATCGCACTCTCCCCGTCCCAACCAGCAGAAGGCTCCCTGCCCAGTACGCCCTCAGCTGGGGGGGGGATATATACAAAAATTTTCCCCCGTAACAGCCCGCGCGCCCTAGCTCCACCAACCCTCACACCCGGAACCTCAGCAGCCTGGCCACCCTGACACCCGCCACGACGCTCATAATCGCGACATGCCCAATGTCCACTAGCGTCCCCTGCATGGTTGTTTGCATGACACATGCTATATATCCCCACAAATAGGAAGCAATCGCCTTCAATTGCGCTTAAGTATGGGAAAGCATTCCTTAAGTATGGAAAACATTTACAATTAAGTGTTTTTTGGGTGTTTTTTTGGTGTTTTGGGGGGCGTTTTTGCTCATAGTCGGTATATTTGCCGGTATACAGGTGCGCTACCGGGTGGGAATATGTTCATGTGACCAACCCCCAAGTTTTCATGACGATAGTCACCCAATGAAGTCTAATTATAAGTTGTAATAGGAGATTGGAGAAATTTTACATGTCCCAAAATCATGAAAATTGGGTTGGATATGCCGAAAATCTGAATATATATGGTGCACGGATGCATGTTATGGCGCTCTTAAAGTTACCACATGGTGGTCATACACAGCATACATGATAACATGAATGCACATCGATGTCCGCGATACGCGACAATGCCTACAATCCCCAAAACACCGTTTTTTGCAAGAAATTCCATCCGCCCTTTAGGGGTTAAATGCATGTTAACCGGAATCGCCCATAATTAACACTATTTAACACTGTTTAACACTATTTAACACTAATTTAACACAGATAAATACTCATTCCAGTGGTGCTTCAGGACACTCACAAAGACCACCTCACTAGAACATTTAAAGACAGGGGGGGTTGGTGGTAGGTCCATGGACCCAGGGTGGGTTCAAAGGCTTGCTGGTAGGCCCATGGACTCAGGGTGGGTCCAAAAGTCGATCCTTCCGGCAATGCTCAGTAATTGCAACGCTATGGTCTTCCGTACACTCACAAAAATCACCTCATCAGAGCATTTAAAGACAGGGGGGTCGGTGGTAGGTCCATGGACCCAGCGCGGGTCCAGCCGACGATCCATGGGAACTATCTATTGAACAAACCCCTAAAGCAAATTAAATATACCAAAAACGCACGCGTAAACACTGCATATGCATAAAAGCTAGGAGATATGGACAGCTACCTTAATGGCCTGTAAATATGAGTCCATGGACTCATACTTTACACCCGCCTCCTGCGTAAAAGAAAGGCGAAGCAAAAGAAACCTCATTGGTAAACCGCCAAAGACTCCCAAACAAGTAGTGAACACAAACAAGGAAAATAATAGCGCACCATTTCGAAAACATTCTCGATCTTCCCATAGCGAGGGGCCTCCTCCTTGCCAAATTCCTCGAAGGTGTCATAGGTGCAGGCGCGAGCCCTTAGGCTGCAAAGCCACCGGTAGGGTTTTGCGCCCTCGTACGCCCTACGCACATCAAAACCGCAAAATGCGGTACAGGCGGATTGTCCTTGGTTTCAAGCAATAAGAGGAACCTCCGTCCCTCAGTCCACTGAGCCGGGGGAGCGCAAACCACGTCCGCGTAATCGGCGAAGGCGGGCCCCATGAAGTCATGATCACGCAAAGCAATCCCAAAGAAGGCCAACTGCGCTTTCACCACCAGGGCGTCGTACATGATGGCGTTGCCTTCTTCATCCAGTTCATACCGGGTTTCCATAAAATATGGTTGCAGCTCATGTTTCCCTATACCCTCCACGAAGGAGTCCGCGAACTCCTGGAACTTCTCGGCGCTGAGCGAGTTGAATTCCATCAGGTCGCGGATTGCAAACCATGCGCAATTCGTAACTTTTTGCGGGCCAAAGAACTGAAATTTCCTGAAAGAAGGCACTATTGTAGAGAATATTATGTGCAAAAAAAGTCAAATTTTGCGGAAATGTTCGTTGAATAGGGGTATTCGACACGTTACGGTATTTACAAAGAATGAATGCCGAAATTTTCGATCAGATTTCCAAAGACCGTATGACATGTCTTTCAAAGACAATGACATGTGTTTGAAGACAGTGACACGTCTTTAAAGACATGTCATTGTCTTTAAAGACATGTCATTGTCTTTAAAGACATAGATATCAATGATATATCTTATATACATAATCCCTGCTCTTTATAAGGACAGACTCGGGCAAATTACATACATACATACTTACTTAATCAAAGCCCGAATCTCAACGGGCGACACCGACGAACCTTCGATCTGACGACGGCCATAGGATAATGATGACATTGCCAGTTTGCCACTGCATTCGCGTACATGAGCCGCGACGCGACGCCAAGCGCCATCCGATCGCCACCCCGACGCGACGTTATGTTCAGAATAATTCTGATGGGATCGACAGTATTTGAAAATCGCAAATTCTGAAAACGAACCGTCATCGATCGTCACAGTCGCCGCCGCGCCGCACGTGAGCGCGATGAGTGAAGATCGAAGGGTCGGTCGGGTGTCGAAAACGAAATATCTAATATGAATATATATATATATATATAAGCGAATCGTATCACACACTACTGTATTTGGGAATTATATTTTATAGTCTATCAGATTTGAGAATAGAGAATTGCAATCGTCACAGTATAAATATAATCTACGCAATTAATCGTGTCGCGCCAGTGCCGTCCGATCGCAAAACGACGATGATTACGATGACGATTAATTTCTTCAAATGTCACACAGTCACAGCTCACAGGCCTAGTGGAGATCTTTATATCGATTAGCCTAGTATATATCTCGTTTTCTATCAGGTTATCGGCCACCACTTGTGATAACTATGGTGTCAGATAACTATCGCGTCTGAGGGGCATCGCTAGCTGTTACCAATATGCAAGTAGTTATCGCTTGGTGCAAGTAGTTATCGAGATATCTGTGCTGTGACGTGACCTGCCGACTCACGCTGTAGTGTACGGAAACAGAAGGTTAACCGTTTTTGGGATAGAACCGCCGCGAGCGCCTGGAAGTTCAGTTGACTCATTTTGTTTTGCCTTCGCAGCAGCACATGCTTGTGCTCAGATTGCGGAAACAGCAGTAAACTCTAACATCGGTAAACAATCGGACAGTATATTTGTACTATTTTATACGCGGGCGCTCTTGTCAGCGCAACAGAATTGACACAGTCGGGTCAATCTTTTCAAAACAAAAATGAGTCAACTGAACTTCCAGGCGCTCGCGGCGGTTCCATCCCAAAAACGGTTAACCTTCTGCTTCCGTACACTGCAGCGTGAGTCAGCAGGTCACGTCACAGCACATCTATCTCGATATACTCCACAACGTCACATGTCGCCAGCGGGTTTCCTGTCACCACTTTGGTCGCCACAGTACAGTGTCACGTGGTTGTCACCAGTCTTCACAACCTTGTCACAACGTTAACGCGGCTTCTTGCCACGTCAAGCAAGCGTTTGTGACAGCTGTCGCAAACACGTGCACAGTGTGGAACAACTGCGCCCAGATATCTCGAACGACATAACAGGCGTAGTGCAATACCGATACACACGCATACGAGTAGCTACTAAGCAGTTCAATAGTCACAGCGCACGTCCACAGCTACCACCATGAGATAGCTTCCGATTTTGAAAATGCTACATATGATATACACGGATGATCGCCGCAATCGCATGCGAGAGATGCGACGAATGCGACGACGCACGTAATTGATGATAATCGCGCATGCGGTATCGATGCGAAATGCACGATGCATGTCGCATGATATGCTACATATACGGATGATCGCCGCAATCGCATGCGAGAAATGCGACGAATGAGACGGCGCGCATGATTGATTATAATCGAACTTGCGGTGTCTTACTAGCGTTCGCAACAAAGCCGATCTATCGAATATATCAATATGGTCTTGATCTACGCTTATACTTTGATTGGCCAATTTGCGTTGGAAGGGGGGTATTATGAAAGGAGGGAATAATATACCCCGTTAATGGGGTAGGGGTGTCAAAGGCGAAGCTCACGGACACTGACGTTTTGGTGATCTACGTTACCTTCATATGATCGACGTCGCCTATGAGGCGTTGGGGGCGAACAGCATCCTCGCCGCCGCCTCGTCACCATCGGGCGTTCGCATGTCACCATCGCCGCATTTCATGCGTTCGATGCGGCGAGCACGTGCGAATGTTGCATGTCGCGTCATCGTCGCGCCATCGTTCAACGATATCGTCTCGCGGAAGACGGACGACGGACGCCGCAGCGCGATCGATATTTATCGCGATTTCGCATGAGCGACGACCTGTCCATCGGACGGGGCCGCGCAACATCATCAATCGTCATGCCGACGTGGCGCCCCGCGATGCTCGTAATTATGACTGACGCTCATCGCCATTTCTGTTTTACCAAATATGCCATGCAAAAGCGTGGTGGTGTCGTCGCAGTCGTTCACGCCACTGTATTCGCGTCCACGTGGCGACTGTACATAGAGAGGACGATCTGTAATTCAGTGATGACGATTGACAATCATCGCGTCGACAATGTCTTAAGAGCGGGAGGCTTTCATCAGATTCTATTGAGACGAGTGCGACACTGACGTGGCACGCGGAAACTGTATCGCTTATATAAATGTAGACACCACGTCGATATTCGACTGTAATTGTTTACATGATGTGGCATGTCATTTAATCGTTTGTGCGATGTCGATTGGACGAATGTAGTAGATCCTGTGATAAGATCTTTGACGCGACACTTCAGGGATGGCGAATGACGAATGGCATGGCGAGCGTCGCGGTATCCGCGCATATTTAATTTATGGATCGTCAAGGACGAAGATTGACGTGACGACGCTGTTTGAATTCCCACTGGATTTGTTTGTTTGTTTGTTTTGTTTTGTTTGGTTTTGTTTTGTTTTGTTTTGTTTTGTTTTGTTTTGTTTTGTTTTGTTTTGTTTTGTTTTGTTTTGTTTTGTTTTGTTTTGTTTTGTTTTGTTTTGTTTTGTTTTGTTTTGTTTTGTTTTTTTTTGTTTTGTTTTGTTTTGTTTTGTTTTGGTTTTGTTTTGTTTGTTTTGTTTTGTTTTGTTTTGTTTTGTTTTGTTTTGCTTTGCTTTGCTTTGTTTTGTTTTGTTTTATTGTTTGCGTTTTGTTGCGTTGTGTTGTGTTGTGTTGTGTTGTGTTGTGTTGTGTTGTGTTGTGTTTGTTTTGTTTGTTTGTTTTGTTTGTTTTGTTTGTTTGCTTTGTTTGTTTTGTTCGTTTGTTCGTTTGTTTGTTTGTTCGTTTGTTTGTTTGTTCGTTCGTTCGTTCGTTTGTTTGTTCGTTTGTTCGTTTGTTTGTTCGTTTGTTTGTTTGTTTGTTTGTTTGTTTGTTTGTTTGTTTTTGTTTGTTTGTTTGTTTGTTTTTGTTTGTTGCTTGCTTGTTTGTTTGTTTGTTTTTTTGTTTGTTTGTTTGTTTGTTTGTTTTGTTTGTTTTGCTTGTTTATTTTCGTAATTAAATTTATGAATAGGACCACCAACTCTCTGGAGTTGGGGAATTTATGAATAGGACCACCAACTCATTTGAGTTGGGGAATTGCCAATTGTGTGATGAACAGGACCACCAACTCATTTGAGTTGGGAATTGACAATTGTGTGTTGAACAGGACCACCAACTCAAGGAGTTGGGGAAGTATAGGATGGGGTAATTAGTGTGCTTTTCCCTTTCTTTCCATTTTCGGACGAGAGGAATAGATGCACCTTCGGTGCGAATAATCTGCAACGAAACTTCCGTGTCGACTTGCGTGTCGCCTACGTGTTGCCTGCGTGCCTCGTACGTGTCGCGTACGTGACGCATTCAATATGACGTGGCAGCAATTTTTAGACCTGAAAATGCAAAAAACAAAAAAATTTAGTGCACGCCAGAATGTCGAAAATACCAGATTGTTGGTTATATATGCGACTGTTCGTTATCGTAAACCCTTTCACTCCCCGTTTCCTTTATAGTATTCACTCTGTGGCTTATCACCGCGCATTTTGCGATTTGTGCCAAGCGACATAGGCATCCGATAGTTAAACCAGACCGTGATAATCACGACGCGTGTCCCGGCGCGACGGGGCATACCAGGCCACGCACAAAGCGAATCACAGCGTGAAACACACATACTGTACGTATGAGCGAAGGTCGCTGCATACTGCAGTCAGATTCTAGTAGCTTGCATCACGTGACTATCCGTACACGCGTAATACATGTCGCGTCATGAACACATGCATGCAGGCAGTTGTTTCGATATCGCGTACCCTTGGAACATAACGTTTCGAAGCCGAACTTGCGCGTAGTCGTCAGGAACTGATCGTTCACTGCGTGTGCGCATATACCGTAATTGCAATATACTGGCACGATAGTTGCACTGACCACTTACAAACGAGTCGCGACTTTGTGTATGACAGGTGTATTATATCCGTGCCGTCCTGAGCCGAGCTTTGGATGCAGCTTGCTCGTTTACACACGCGGATGATACTGGGTTGTATGCATCGATGGAAGAATGCATAGCCCAATAGCTATGGTCGTTCGCGTCGTCACGTCGCATCAAACATTGCAAACGTGCCGTACGCTGCCGTCAAGTCATCTGTCTTGTCAGGTTGATGTATATATATATATATATATATACATATAGGCTCGCGACACAGGATGAGAGTGTTACTCATACACATAATACATACACTTAATCTCTTCTAGTCCATAATATACGGGATACGCTGTCCCACGATGCATACACTTTGCAGTACCCCATCTTTGATACGCTGCACATTTATTTTCACATGCGTCTTGCTTCGTACGGTACTGTGTGTGTATGACCATACGGCGGTCAGCCGTGATCGTAACTTATATTACGTGTCGGATACTGCTGTCAAAGATCCGACTACATGCAGTGATACGTTCCTATTGGTGGTACACGTAAATAAGTGGTTTGATATAGTTGACTTACACAACATAGTGTCTTATTTTTCACATTATTGCCCCTTCGAGGGTGGCGTGCGCGTGCCATATACGTATGCGCAGTCGATGCCGCTGAGCGTGCGCCTTACGACGCACATTTCCATGCTGTGTGATTTGAATTTTGATGCGTGGTGCGAGGCTTCATTACTGTGTACGAAACGGGACGAACATGGTGTTCAAGCACCTACTGGAGTATGCGCTGCAAGGATGTCCGTATGCGGACCCGAATACACCTACAAAAGGTTGTAAGGGTTTGGCAAGTGAGGAGCGCGCACATGCGATACACACATCAGAGATGCCTATGTGCACATTCAAACCATCAAACGGTGGGAAGTGCACCTCTGTGCGGTGCATATATAGACACGCACCTGATGTCGCACCAAATGGTGCGACATCATCACACGCTACAAGCTATGATAAATTTAATGGCCATGCCGAGGCTGCACAGCAGATTGCTGATTCAAAAGTTCCATCAAGAACAAATGGTGTCACTGTAACTTACGGTGAAAGTCCTGATGCGAGATGGCACACGACGGTTGAGATAATACATGCATGATATGATTCTAACCTTTGGTCATAAATTGTATGACAAGCTACCTAGGATACGTGATGGTGCATTGCGACATCACCGTGTTGTGAAGATACCGGGTTGATTATCTACATGCATTGCATCCGGGAAATCCGAGGTCCTGTATGAAGTTGGTAATTATATATACATTAAACGCAAACAAGATAGAACAAGGCTTAACAACGGCACGTACGGAATGTTCGCAGTATTTGATGCGATGCGATGTGATGACGTGAACAGCCATGGCTTATGTGCTATATATTCTTCCATCAATGCATACAACCCAGTATCATCCGCGTGTGTAAACGAGCCAGCTGCATCCAAAGCTCAGCTCAGGACGACACGGATACAATACACCTATCGTACACAAAGTCACAACTTGTTTGTAAGTGGTCAGTGCCTATGGCCCAGGATTGTCACTAGGCTCAAAGTAGCTCAAGAATAGAGAGTTCAATAGTAGTAGTCATGATCATTTCCCCCCCTCCGGGGCGCAGTAGTCTTCATGTTTATAGTCGTAGGAGTCATGAAAAGAGGGATGCTCATCCTGTTCATAGTAGCAGGCTCCTTCACCTCTTCATGCTCACTGCTAGAACAGTGCTGCGGAGTAGGGTAGTCCGGTATAAGTTCTTGGTGGTCAGTGGTGTAAGTCCCTGCGGCTGGAACATCAAATGATGCCGCAGGCAAACTCAAGCGGTCTCTTCAGTAGTACGGCTAAAAGCCCCGGAGGGTAAACTACCGTCGCCGAAGGGTCTGGATAAACCTCACTAGTAGAGTCGCGAGAATCATCGGAGTGCTCAGCTTGCTCACTCGTCAAAGTGTGAGCGCCCATGATACCCTTGAGCTAGAGCACCCTGGGCGGAAGGGTAATAGGAGTTAGTGTTTGGGATCCATTTTGCCGTTCGTATCCGGTAATCAGATTCCCTACCACAATGCAGTGCCCCAAGGAATATGAACGCCACTTACTGGTGCCACATGGTACTCTTGAAGGAGGTGTAAATTGATGCCTTCGAGTTCACTTTCCTTGCGTCTCCTCTTCAGAACGATACAATGGATAGTTGGAGACTTGGGACGGATATCGCAGAAGTCCAGCCTCACATTCCATGGCCAGACTTACACGGGCCATCTGCTGGAAGATACCCAATAAGTAGTAATGCCGCGACGCCTTCCATCATGCCGAGCACGATGATGGCGACGATATGTGCAAATAGTAATGCCGCGACGCCTTCCATCATGCCGAGCACGATGGTGGCGACGATGACAGAAGTGTTGACAAAGTACGCAATGTCGTGGGAGTTGCTCTTATCCTCTGCCAAGGGCTGGGGAACGTCGGTATGGTCGGCTGTTGTGGTGGTCAGTAGTGAGGCGATGACTGCGCAGAGCAGCGCCAGGAGGCAGGCGAACCTCGGTGATGACTGCGTGCCGCGCGGAGTTTGGGATGAACAGACTTCGGTCGAGTCGGTGTTGCGGTTGCCGAGCAGCTTCCGGAACTTCGCGCGTGTCAGGGGCTCCTCGTTCGTGCTGACGCGGCTGCGCTTCATGCTGCGCATGATGAAGGGCTGAAGCTTGGGCGGTACTTTATTCTGACTGGCGGTTATATTCACCGCCCTTGTTCGTCTGGGCTCCCTCACGGAAACACACTCACAGACATACTTACAGACATACTCACAGATATATGCACAGACATATTCAGACATATGCACAGACATATTCACAGACATACTCACAGACATACTCACAGACATATTCACAGACATACTCGCAGACATACTCACAGACATATGCACAGACATATGCACAGACATATTCACAGACATACTCACAGACATATGCACAGACATATGCACAGACATACCACAGACATATGCACAGACATACTCACAGACATACTCACAGACACATTCACAGACATATGCACAGACATACTCACAGACACATTCACAGACATACTCACAGACATACTCACAGACATATTCACAGCCATACTCACAGACATACTCACAGACACATTCACAGACATACTCACAGACATACTCACAGACATATTCACAGCCATACTCACAGACATACTCACAGACATATTCACAGACATATGCACAGACATACTCACAGACACATTCACAGCCATACTCACAGACATATTCACAGACATATGCACAGACATACTCACAGACACATTCACAGACATACTCACAGACACTTGTCGTGCGCGGCAATACGCTTTTCCAAGGCTGCCTGCAAAACAAGCCATGCGTCCATCTGTGTTAGGAAGGCATTTGCTGCACTTTGGGTCAACATCGATTTTAAATCAACCAATGCAATTTGAGGATCCTATTCATCTTTTTGCAAAGTTGCACCGCACGCTGTTTTCTGTTGAAATGCGTAGACCAATTAAAAGTGACCCTTCATTTCAGCACTCTGATTTGCAGTCTACTAAATCGGATACATATGGTGACACAATGTAACTGGCAGATCAGCACACTCGGCATGCAACCTTGTGACAGCACAGAGTGATTGGCATGCGCCATCAGTGCACACTAGGGTGCTACAACAAATATCAACATACCAATTTGAGGCAAACCGGTGATGCCCTCCTCTAATAAGGTGTGCAGAATCTCTTACCATATATACCATGGCAGCTCTGTGCCAGGCCGTCAAAAAATTTTGCTCTTTGTGCTTGAAAAATGGCTTTTTCCACCGAGTCCGCCTCCCCCTGGGCTCCAAACAGCTTCCGCGATTCTGTTTTGTGCGCTGCACTCTTTGGCTTATCTGGCATATGTAGGTCGTCCACCTGGTAGCCCAGGCCCAAACCGCATCTCGGCCGTTTATCATATGGCACCATCATACCTCTTCAACAGTGCTCTCGAGATGTACTTTCCTTGCATTTTCCTTGATCGAGCGTCTCGCCGTGATTAACCTTTCGCGGTAAGTGCGCAGGTCCCTTACCCCGAGTAAATTGACGCTGCAGTTCCGCGCGGGGAGCATTCTAAAAAAAAATGTACGTGGAAGTGGAACCCCCGGGGTTTTGCATCAAGTTTCTCTGCTCTCCTATTCGCTGATCACCGGCCAACAGAGATCCCCGGCGCTGGCTTCTCCGCAAATGCGTATACACATGCTGCGCACGCCGGGACACACTGGATGCATCGCATACAAGTTGGTCTGAGTCTGCGCTGCTCGTCTTGACTGCACCCAAGCCTGGGGGCAGCCAATATCGTATCAATATCGCCGCCTGCATTGCAGTGCCTTTCCTGCCCTCATCCCATCCACTGTCACCAATATCTTCTGTCCCATATTTCAACTGTGCTCACTGCAAATGAGTGGCACACAGCTTGTGGTGGGGGTTCACCATGTGGTGCAGCTTGCTGGTACTTTACACAGAGAAATTCGGCTGTATGTGACAGATGCATTACCTCCAAAAGATTAGTACAGTAAAGGAGCATTTGCTCCTTGCATAGCTTGGAGGCTCTGCTTATGCGAGGGGTGCTTGGGGGCAGGTTCGCTTCTTGGCTCACCACCTGGGGGTTCTCTGGATCATAACACGATCATCCACCCTTCCCTCCAGCCCGTCAGTGCCAAGACAGCAATGCGCATCTCACAGCGGTGGGAACAAAAAGTGTGATGCAGCTGGGAAGGAATGATGGGCCATGCCAAAAGAAACTCCAGAATGCTGACAGCCGCTGATGGCATCGGACAATATTTCCCCCTCCGTGCCCCTTCTGATAAACATTTGGAGTTGCTACCCCCCCTCCCGCTTTTTGACATCGGCATGAACCACTGGAGGTATATTTCCTTCCCCGCCACCGTTGTATTTCCATCAGGGGCATGCGGCGGCGTGAACCTTTCATGTTGTCGAAGAGCAGCATGTCACGCGCCATGGTTGCTGCGAAGTCATCTGAATCTGACTCTGACACCTCTGGCAACGCCTCCACGTCCCTGTGAACATCCAAGCCACACCATCAGAGAAGCTTGCCTCTTGCAGCACATAAGATGACCGAGCGCACGTCGTTGCATGCAGCTGGGGTTCGAGTTAACCCTGAACCACTGAGATAATGAGCATCAAACACCAATTACCATCGGCCACGCCAGGCACCAGTGGCGTCTCTGCATCATACCGGAGGCCTTAATGCTACGTGTGACCGTCTACGTGGTTATCCGCAGCGCAGACGCTGCGCCCTGCGCGGGCCTCAAGCGCAGCGCAGCCTCTGAGGGACTCCGTCACAAGCCGCCCTCACACCAGCGCCACCGGTTGCACAATCATGGCGATCATCACACCTCTGAGTCGGACGCCGACTTTTCCATCAGGGCACAATAGCAGCCTGGAGGTGAATGGTGCGGTCACAGTCAGCATGCAATACACACCAGTTTTACCCCCGCCCGATAGCGTATAACCATGTCGAGCTCCATTATTTTATTGAGTGCTTACGCTATCTTCTCTCGTGGAGGTCAACTTCTGCAGGACATGCAGTGAGCTCTTCTCCCTGGAGATCGACTGTCACAGGATGCCAAGCATCCCCGTGCTGCTCGATAGCCGTGATTGGCTGGGGTGCAATCAGCCTCAGGACCATTCTTCGACATCTGCACTTGCCAAGAACAAGTTACTGCAGCACTCCAGCTACATACACGGGTTGTACCACACACGCACCTGAATAGGGTGCCACGATCTTTCCTTCGCTGCCACAGCTGTCTGACCACACGTTGCAACGCCCAGGGGTCATACATTATCCCCGCCTGTTTAAATGCCTTCACCGAAGCTTCTCCCTTCTTCGCACGGGTAAGCCCACTCGGACACTCACTCTGCTCCCACAGCTTCGAACCGGAGATTCTGCGGTACGCGGGTTCACGGTCTGTTGTTGTAGCGACGGCGGGATCGTCTGTGATTTCCTGGATGGGGTCAGGGTGTGCGGTGTTCGAGATGTTGATAACAGTTCGTTGTGTGGGCCGGAGCAGGGTGGCGATTACAGCGCCAGCCAGGGTGGCTACGAAGGCAGCGGCAGTGCACCAGGAGGCTGCGTGCTGGGTGTTGTCGATGTGGTTCGGGGTTGCTTCGGCGGTTGCGATCAGGGCGGCTGTAGTGGTGGCCAGCGAGCAGGACAGGATAACGCTGCCCAATGCGAGTACGCGTAAGGGTCGTAGAGGTGCCGTCGGCACCCGGTGTTGCGGTGCTGCCTCCTGTGGTGTGGGGGTGTCGGCCGGGTCGGCGCCGAACCTCTGCAGGCCGAGCACGATGGTGGCGACGATGACGACGCCTTCCATCATGCCGAGCACGATGACGAAAGTGTTGACAAAGTACGCAATGTCGTGGGAGTTACTCTTATCCTCTGCCAAGGGCTGGGGAACGTCGGTATGGTCGGCTGCTGTGGTGGTCAGTAGTGAGGCGATGACTGCGCAGAGCAGCGCCAGGAGGCAGGCGAACCTCGGTGATGACTGCGTGCCGCGCGAAGTTTGGGATGCGCAGACTTCGGTCGAGTCGGTGTTGCGGTTGCCGAGCAGCTTCCGGAACTTCGCGCGTGTCAGGGGCTCCTCGTTCGTACTGACGCGGCTGTGGTTCATGCTGTGCATGATGAAGGGCTGAAGCTTGGGCGGTACTTTATTCTGACTGGCGGTTATATTCACCGCCCTTGTTCGTCTGGCCTCCCTCACGGGCCCTGCCCTGGGCGTCTCCACACATTCACCTGTATCTCCATCCTCCACTGCCGTTACCATCGCCTCCTCCAAATGATATAATTCCTCAGAGATAGATATACTCTTTAATTGCGAGCTCGGGCTGAGGGACTTCTGAATCTGTTTCACGATGCTGAAGGGCCCGCGGCGGCCCCGCAGGAAGTAGGGCTCCAACTGCGGTAGCAGCATGTACCCGAGCACAATCAACTTGGTCTTATTCTTCCTTGACTCCTGGGCCACCAAAGGGTGCCAGCGCCAGTATAAGACGGCAAGGCCCTCAAAAGCAGGGGAACGCATGGAATGCTCGATCCGTCCTCTAAGGAATGCGCATCGATCAAGCCACAACACCACATCATCAGCAGGGGGCCAAGTACATGGATCACACGCCACACAGACCGAAACTGTGCTGGCTGTGCTGTTGTGCGACTGCGCATGGATTAAGTCATCATCGAAAAATCGGAGCCTCGAAATGCGAATGTGATATCAGAGTGAGGAGAGGCTCCTTCAGAGCTGACTGGTCATCCAAGGCTTAGCAAGTGCGGGGGCCGTAGCGCTACCCACCTGAAGCTGCTGCACCGACGTGTCGCCGACGATGCGCAGCAGCATGCTCAGCAGCAGTATGATTGTGACTGCCGGGACGTCGATCTGTGTGCAGAAGAGGATGTGGTTGCCGCACTTCAGGATATGCGCGTGGCATGGGCCCCTCAATCCACCATCAAGCCTCACACGCAGTGTTCCCCTTCGTTCCTGGGCCTCGCATTTGTAGTAATTGTTGACGTCACCTATGGTTGCATTGCACGTGGCGATGATGGAGGGGTTGCACGCTGCCTCTACGTCCGTCCCAGCACCACACTGCGCACTCTCGTACAGGAGCGGCTGCCCATGCCAAGCGCCCAAACAGATACAAGACACCCCAAGCTTTGCCCCCTCAATTGTGATCGCGCGTGTGTCAGTTCTCCGGCCTTTGATCGGCCAGTAGATCACCAGCTGCCTGAAGGTTAGCAGCTGCATGCAGGTTAGCAGCTGCATGATTGTACAGTGTGGGATTCTACAGCAAGCTAGCGGACATCTGTTTACGATTTGCTTCATCTGATGCAAGGTAACGCACTGTTGCGATCGCGCATCGTGTCCTTTTTCCCTTGTGCTTCAACCAAAGCAGGCACCAGAGCATGACAATTCCCGTGCAGGGTGCGCAAGAGCGTGACGATTCGCTTGCCAGAGTGCACGGGAGCGTGACGATTCCCGTGCAGGGTGCGCAAGAACGTGACGATTCCCTTGCCAGAGTGCACGGGAGTGTGACGATTCCATTGGCAGAGTGCACGGGAGCGTGACGATTCCCGTGCAGGGTGCGCATGAGTGTGACAATTCTATTGGCAGAGTGCACGGGAGCGTGACGATTCCCGTGCAGGGTGCGCATGAGTGTGACAATTCTATTGGCAGAGTGCACGGGAGCGTGACGATTCCCGGGTGGAAACGAGTCGTGAAGTTCTTGTGCCGAGTAGTCGGGCTTCTTACATCATGCATTCTGTCGCCAACTGGCATGAAGCCGAAGCTGTTGATCGTCAGGTACTCTGCCATCTGGTATCTGAGCCACCAGCCATCGGGCGAGCTGCTACCACAGCTCCACTGGGTGGAGAGATCATCATCCATGGTGTTGTCAGCCGTCACTGGGTGAAAGTTTCTGACACCTATGATTGGTGGACTAGGTGGTGGAGGAGATGGATGCGGAGGCGGTGGTGGAGGTGGGGGCGGTGGTGGAGAGTGAAGGCGGCGGTGGAGGTGGTGGTGGAGGTGGAGGAGGGGCTTGGGGTGGGGGTGGAGGGGAAGGAGGGGGTGGGGGTGGGGGAGGGGAGGGGGAGGAGGGGAGGTGGGAGCGGAGCGGAGGGGAAGGGGGAGGGGAAGGCTTGGTGAGATGGGCTTGGAGGGAGGGGTGATTATGGGGGGGCAGGTGGTGGAGGTGAGGTGGAGGTGGTGGGGGAGGTGGGGGTGGCGGAGGTGGAGGCGGTGGGGCGGTGATGGGTGGAGGTGGTGGGGGGGAATGCGGCCCGAGGGGGGTGGAGATGGGGGAGGTGGTGAGGCGGCGGAATAGGTGGTGGGGAGATAGGAGGTGGTGCGGAGAGTGGTGGGGCGGGGAATGGGGTGGTGGCGGAGGAGGATGGGGGGAGGTGGGGGAGGTGGGGAGGGGGATGGGGAGGTGGCCGGAGGGAGGGAGGAGGAGGTAGGCGGAGGTGGCGGAGGTGGCGGAGGGGATGATGGAGGGGGTTGGGGGAGGAGATAGGCGGGTGACAGCGGTGGTGGCGGAGGTGGAGGTGGTGGTGAATATGGTGGGGGTGATGGCGGGGTGGTGGTGACGGAGGGAGGAGGGGTGAAGGCGGAGGAGGAGGTGGCGGACTATGACCTGGCGGGGTGGGGAAGGAGGCAGGGGACAAAGAGTGGAGGTGGGGGAGAGATAGGCGGAGGGGAGGGGAGGGGAGATGGCGGGGAGGTGGCGATGGAGGGGAGGAGGATGGCGGCGGGGATGGCGGAGGTGGAGGGGAGGCTTAGGGGGAGGGGGTGAAGGAGCTGAATATCCCTCATCACTCGCGTCCGTGCACCATTCAAAAGGTGGTTCCAGCGGTATCGGAACAAGAGCGGTGGGGTCAGCAGAGTCGTATACTGCACCACTCACAATACCATAATAGTCTCCACGCAAGCGAACATACCTGCTTCCCTCCACCCCCATAAGGCAAATGGCAAAATCGATCCGTCGTGGAAGTGTAAAGCGGAGCTGAAAGACATGATCCGTGTTCAAAGTCAGGCTTCGCATGCATCCTCTTTGCCGTAACATCGACAAAAGATATTCATCACGGCAAACGTGTGCGTACCAGGTCGACTCGGTCGACTGTTTTGGAACGTCGATAGTGGTTATCGCTTTGGGTGTTTGGGCACCATGTCCAAAGTATTGGTCTTTTTCATACCTACACCAGGGCAGCATCGGGCATGCTATCATTAGGTACAAAGAGCACAGTCAAGTGGCACTCTTCAAGGAGGATGACAAGAGCTGTCAGAAAAGGGAGATTACAGCAACAGAAGGGCTGCCATCAATCTACCAGACACCTCCAGGCTGCGGTAGGCAACGAACCTGCCATACGAGGGAAATTCAAAAGGAACAGTGCATACACCGTCGGCACAAATTGTGGGAGTCCATATTGTTTGGACCTGCACATGCATCCCGTTTGTGGCTGAGATGCACGCCCGTGAGAAGTAAAGTTACCACTTCATATGTTTTTTTTTCACCGAGGGGCCCAAGGGGTAATCAAAGGCATGAGCATACGATCATATTTGCTACCAGATTAAGGCGCGCATGCGATACAAAAGCTGCTGACATAAGTTACTAAATATGGACAAAAGGCAAGTTGCATATTTATGGACGAAAGGCAAGTCAGCTTGGTCGCGAGGGTTACACCACTTTTGCGACTTGAAAACTGAGACTCCGACTCAGCTCTTCACTTGAGGAAACATGCTGAGAAGGCAAATGAGATGAAAACAACAGCCCACCTATGAAAATGGCTTCAAGCCAACCACTGATGGATCTTTGAAGAACTTGCAGAGCCTACTGAATGCACCAGAATATTCTTGAAACTAGGACTGTGACGAAAAAACCTGATATCCCGATGTCCGAAAGGAATATGCGAACCTTTCGTTGAAGCACTCAGAGTGCCCGCCGAACCGCACCTGGTATTCTATCCAAGTGCATATCTGCTCTAAGGTGTGTTCTGTCATCCTTGGTTCAACAGCATCCTTGAGCGCGTCTTGAACCTGGATACGAGATTTTCGAGCACCGCACAGATTTAAGCCAACAATATTCTGGCTGTGATTATCCAATGGCACAACGAATTACCGGTAAAAGAGTTGACTAAGAGGAGACACACAGACTGGTAGCCTGGAAGTTTAGGCTGCGCGAAGCGACTACGTTACGATATGTAACTTTTTTAGTGAAAAATATGATTCATACTCGTCGGCGACGTTCTCTAAGATACTCACCTGGGAATCTCCGACGCTGCCACCTTGTTGAATGAGACCCAGCAACAGAAATAAAAACAGGAGAGATATGATCTTCTCGAGGACGCTTGCATATCGCTTGCTGTGTTGCCACCCCACCAACCGTTGTTCCCAAGTTGCCATGAAGCAAGTAGCAAATGCAACGTTTGCAGGTAGGCAAATCAGTACTTTGAACACTTCCGATGGTTTTTTCAACGGGGTTTTGACGTGCACACAGGTGTATAATATATACATTGATACATACATATACATACATGTGCCGTATCAGTGACCCAGTGAAGTTTCTTGACAATGGGTTGCAAAGTGAACACAAAGCGATTTGACGGGCGTTTGCGACAACAGTTTGAGCAATTTGTCGTTTTGGATGAATCAAGTGTCCTAGGGCCTAAACTTCGCTTTAAAACAGTGCACTCGAAAATGAAACTTTCCTGCACCTGTGGCTAAGTTCCTTGACACCGAATAGGTTACAACAGGAAGCCTTCGTAATTTCAGAAGCCGCTCTCGAGATTTTACCTTGAATATTCGAGTTGCTGTAGACGATATCGAGTTTTTTCAAGGGTCGATTTGGAAAAGCCTGTTCTCACTGCTGTATCTGACAATAACTCTTCAGACGAAGTGGCGATCGATCGACGTCTGTTCAAGTTCACGTATACGTTGGCAGACTTTTTCGACTGAAATTTCAGTTGCCAACATTCGATGAAGTTTTGGCAAAGATTGCACAGCACTCTTACTAAAACGGCTACAACGGCGGATATCACAATCATGTGCATATCTTGCATTCCACGCAGGCTGTGTTTAATCACGCAGGCTGTGAGTAAACATATACCTGTATTGCCTTGTCGTGATGCTGAAACTCAATCTTGCTTTGCTGCCGAGCCGGATGTCGATGCACCCTGGAACTTCGGGATCCACGGAACGGAGCGGAGAGCCGGCCAATCGGCGTCATCGTCGTCCACGGAGGTGTTGGGCATGGGCCCCGGCTCGTCACGATCGAGCAAAGGGCGGAACGGGAATGCGGCCGCGCCATCGTCGCCATCGCCGCCATCGCCGTCCACAGCCGCATGCTGTAATGAAGGTGAGCCACGGCTCTCGGAGGTCCACGGGGGACATGGGGCTGCGGCAGGAGGTGCACCACCGACGGGTTGAGCCCAGGCAGCGACGGTAGGGCGCTTCGGAGCTTTCGGAGCCTCGGGCGGTGCCCTCGAAGGTGCAAACGATGCGGTGCATGCGTAGGGGCACACCCCCTCCGTGGCGAGGTGTCCATCGGTGACGCCCCAAAAGCGGAAGCATGAAATGCACGGGAAGCCGACCCCCTCCCACACCAAGTGGGGGATACGGGGGTTTTGGGCCGGCTTCCAATCTCCGACGGGCTTGACGATGTTGCCGCGAGTGCGTACGGCGTTAAACGTAGCACCACCGGCTCCGTCCGCCCGTGCCCTGCCACCACCAGCGCCCGAAGATGGAGGAATGGCTAGGCGGGAGAGGTGCCCCTCGGTCTGCCACACCGTGGCAATGCGGAGGGCGAGGGTGGAAAATGTAAACCTGTGGCCAGCGGCGAGCTCACGTAGCACCACCAGATAAAGTGGGGACACGTGTGGGGAGCTCGCCGCTGACCGGCTGAGGACGTGTTGAAGATCTTGTACACGCCCAGCGTCGCCATAGTTGGGATGAAGGCGGTGATGCTTGTCGCCCAGGACGCGGTGAACCGTGAGCTGCGGGGCGGGGTCGGCGGTCTCGTCAATCTTCGTGTCTCGCAGCTTCGTCCATAAGCGAAAAGTGTCGGGGTCCGTGGAGGCCTCGACATGGTACCGTAGGCGCTGCAAGGCGCAACGTCCATCGCGTGGGTGGACTCGAGCGGACTCCTGGTAGAGCGCCAGAGCCGTACCGTTGAGGACGCCCTTGAGGATGATGAAAATGAGCTCGTTCAGCGACCAGTGGTACTCAAGGTACTCGTGTTCCAGGTCGAAGAGCTTGTCGTACTCGTAGTGGGAGATGGGGGACAGGACGTGGCGAAGATTCCCAAGAAGGACCGCGAAGTCGGTCTCGGAGTCTTGGCCGTCGAGCGTGTACCCCTTCTGCGGCTTGAAGCCATGGGAGCGGAGGACCTTCACGAGCTCCTCACCGTAGGTGAAGGCGTAGTCCAATTTCTCGGCGTACTCATACTGTTGTGATGCTCGGACTCGGGTGGACTCCCAGACCGAGGCATCTCGATGAAAATCGGCGGAGGTGGCAGCCAGCGAGATGAACGTCGGCTTGCTGATCAGCGCGGACATGCATGCGCACCACCGGATCGGGATCTCGTCCCGGCGTGCGGGAACCCCTCTGAGGAGAAGGGGCCGCAGAGCCAGGGAGTGCGGAACCTGCAGGGGTACCAGAAGCAGCCGCGGCGGCACGCGCGGAGCGGAGGGACTCCACCACAGGTCGAGGGCTTCGGCGGTTGGAAACCATAACAACTGGAAGCACGTAATCGGTAATGTTTGAAAATGCGTAAAAACAAACGGGCTCAATTGTAGCCCAAATTGTCCACGGTTTGGTGATAAAATTTTGGACTCGGCCGCGATCTTCAACGGTGACCGGGGTCTGGTTATAGTCGCTGTCGTAAGGACGAAACAGCTGCCGTCGGTGTGCGGCGGATTCGAGGAAGTTCGGTTCGCCCTCCAAGGATCAAAAGTAAACAACGAGCACCCACAAGTGGTGGCCGATAAACTTGGACTCGGCCGCGATCTTCAACGGTGGCCGGGGTCTGGTGAAAGTCGCTGCCGTAAGGACGAAACAACTGCCGTCGGTGTGCGGCGGATTCGAGGAAGTTCGGTTCGCCCTCCAAGGATCAAAAGTAAACAACGAGCACCCACAAGTGGTGGCCGATAACCTGACAAGAAGTGAGAAATATATATATA
>LGRX02002814.1:0-31100 GCA_001247695.2 Cymbomonas tetramitiformis | reverse complement strand
TAACCATAAAGGGCGACGATACTCATGCCGATGTGAATTAAAACTGCGTTATTACCAGTAAGTATATAACCACAAGAAGTGGGTATCAGATTTTTGGGTTTTACTTATCCTATGGCAACAAACAATATATCGTTGTGTACCTTGTGTTCGTCTATAAAATCCCTATGTGTATGCCAAGTTTCAACCGGAAAGACCTCGTGAGTCAAAAGTTATTCACGGTCAAGAAACCCTATTTATTACGGTAAGTATATAGCCACAAGAAGTGGGTATCAGATTTGTGGGTTTCACTTATCCTATCACAACAAACAACACATCGTTGTGTTTGTCTATAAAAGCCCTATGTGTATGCCAAGCTTCAGCCGGAAAGACTTCGTGAGTCAAAAGTTATTCACGGTCAAGAAACCCTATTTATTACGGTAAGTATATAGCCACAAGAATTGGGCATCAGATTTGTGGGTTTCACTTATCCTATCACAACAAACAATACATCGTTGTGTTTGTCTATAAAAGCCCTATGTGTATGCCAAGTTTCAACCGGAAAGACCTCGTGAGTCAAAAGTTATACACGGTCAAGAAATTCTATTTATTACGGTAAGTATATAGCCACAAGAAGTGGGTATCAGATTTTTGGGTTTCACTTATCCTATCACAACAAACAGTATTTCGTTGTGTTTGTCTATAAAAGCCCTATGTGTATGCCAAGCTTCAGCCGGAAAGACCTCGTGAGTCAAAAGTTATTCACGGTCAAGAAACCTTATTTATTACGGTAAGTATATAGCCACAAGAAGTGGGTATCAGAATTTTGGGTTTCACTTATCCTATCACAACAAACAATACATCGCTGTGTTCGTCTATAAAAGCCCTATGTGTATGCCAAGCTTCAGCCGGAAAGACTTCGTGAGTCAAAAGTTATTCACGGTCAAGAATCCCTATTTATTACGGTAAGTATATAGCCACAAGAAGTGGGTATCAGATTTTTGGGTTTCACTTATCCTATCACAACAAACAACACATCGTTGTGTTCGTCTACAAAATCCCTATGTGTATGCCAAGCTTCAGCCGGAAAGACCTCGTGAGTCAAAAGTTATTCACGGTCAAGAAACCTTATTTATTACGGTAAGTATATAGCCACAAGAAGTGGGTATCAGATTTTCGGGTTTTACTTATCTTATCACAACAAACAATATATCGTTGTGTTTGTCTATAAAAGACCAATTTGCAGTTTTTTTTCTAGCAAAAACGGCCGAGTATTTCAAAAGTTATTCACGATCAAGAAACCCCATTATTTTCGCGGTTATTTCAATACACAAATGAAAATGATGTCAGTTTTGATATTATATTGCTTTGATTGCGACAAACAACATATCACCGTGTTTGTCTATGAAAGACCAATTTGCAGTTTTTTTTCTAGCGAAAACGGCCGAGTATTTCAAAAGTTATTCACGATCAAGAAACCCCATTATTTTCGCGGTTATTTCAATACACAAATGAAAATGATGTCAGTTTTGATATTATATTGCTTTGATTGCGACAAACAACATATCACCGTGTTTGTCTATGAAAGAGCAATTTGCAGTTTTTTTTCTAGCGAAAACGGCCGAGTATTTCAAAAGTTATTCACGATCAAGAAACCCCATTATTTTCGCGGTTATTTCAATACACAAATGAAAATGATGTCAGTTTTGATATTATATTGCTTTGATTGCGACAAACAACATATCACCGTGTTTGTCTATGAAAGACCTATTTGCAGTTTTTTTTCTAGCGAAAACGGCCGAGTATTTCAAAAGTTATTCACGATCAAGAAACCCCATTATTTTCGGTTATTTCAATACACAAATGAAAATGATATCAGTTTTGATATTATATTGCTTTGATTACGACAAACAACATATCACCGTGTTCGTCTATGAAAGACCTATTTGGAACACCAAACTTTTTTTGAATTGATTAAGTATGCAAAAAGTTATGTTTGAAAAACTCAATATATTATAGGGTTTTTTGACGGTATGATACGTATGTGCTTTGTTTTATGGACAAATGCTTGCGTATTCAGTTAAGATAAGTTAAGATAAGTTGTATGAGCTATGAACAAGTGATATATGTTAACTTTAAAGTTCAGATGCTCGAATTTCAGATTCAGATGAGCACTAGCACGTGCAAGCAAGGCATGCAAAGCAAGGGAACTTAGCAAGCCAAGCAATCACACACGCAAGGTTTCATTTCGTTGACAGTCAAAAAGCATAGTAAATGGCATAATACATATCAGGCTCTTGGCCTCTTCCCATGATGGGGCACAGGTTTGCTAGGCACGAATGTAGCTAGTCCTTTGACTTCTTGGCCAGGGATTCAGACTCGAATGCCCCTCTCCAAACCTCTATCTCAATATTTCCTTAATTTCAATATATTTTTGCTAAACCCACACATGCTCGTGGGGTTGGCAAACGTGGAAACTCTGTGTCGCACCACATATCAAGTAATGGGAAAAAATAATTGATATAGAATAAGTTTTCTTTTTTTTCATTTGGGTGCGCATACCCAAATACCAAATCAGCCGAGCGCTTCCCGTTGGCGTGGGGTATCCAACGCTTGAATGTTGAATATTCATTGTAATATGAGTTAGCAAGCGAGGTTGCAAAGGCATCGGGACAGAATCTACGAAACTGTCCTATGCCTTTGCCTTTGGGTTTGGGTTCGAGCGTGACACCCAAACCCAAAGATGGTAAACAGCCGAGGGCTTCCCGTGCGTCCTAACGCACGAAATAAACTTGGCACGAATACTACCATGGTACATATATTTAAGTTACCAGAAGCTCAAGGCTTCAAGTTACTTGTGCGCGAAACGCGCACTTTATTTCTAAGGCAGATGTTTTGGGTTTGGGTTCGAACGTGACACCCAAACCCAAAGATGCCAAACAGCCGAGGGCTTCCCGTGCGTCCTAGAGCACGAAACTTGGCACACATACTGCCAAGATACATATCTTTCAGTAACTTGAAGCTCAAGGCTTCAAGTTACTTACTTTTTTTCAAGCAGAACACGCCGTGAGTGTCTATTGTGGCAAAGATGGCAAATAATAAAAGTCATTATGGGGACAAAGTCGTTATTCACGGCCGTGACTTTTAGATTCACGGCCGCGAATCTTTCCGAATGGAACCAAAAACCGTTCGATTGAAATCGAACGGTTTTTGGTTCCATTCGGACATATGGACATTACGGCAAGACAACCCTTCAGTGTAATATTTCGCATGGCATGGCGATAGCTCAACAGGTACAGTACAGCGTCATGGATGCATGCACCGGTCATAGCCGGATGACATCAAGAAAACTTATTCTAAAATCATCATGAAAACGGGTTATTCTAAAATCATGAAAATATATTCTAAATTAAATAGCCTACCGTCAGCAAGTTCAGACCTGCAGCTGGTAAAGAGTCTCGCAAAGGACGCGCTCCACTGGGAGTGGTAGATCCCAACAAGTTGAAGGAACGTAAGTCCAACATCACCAAGACCAAAGATCCTGACTCAGTCCTCGCGTACAGTGGGGCTCTCACCTGGATGGACTCCCCCCAACTCTGGCTGGATGCACTACAGTACATACCTTGCAGCTGGCCGAAACCGGGTACGAGGAAGCCACTCTGGCAGTTCAGACGCGCTCTGGCAAATTGACAGCTTCCTCGCCTCCTTCTCTCAGGAAGACCCCTGCTGATACTTCAACGACGCCGAACGAAGTGCAGCGAGGCCTCAACCAGACTCCTGGAGCCCAGCGACCGACAGGACTGGAAGTTCCGTGCGGACATGTTCGATTTCTTGAGTCAAGAATATGGACCTTTCGAGGTGGACGCCTGTTGCGACTTGGGAGGAAAATGTCGTCAGGTTAATCGCTACTGGACGGACTGCTTGAAGGAAAACTGGCGAGGGTTGAACGTCTGGTGCAATCCTCCCTTCTCCTCCAACCATTTGACCATTGAGGCCGTACTGAGGAGATATGTGGAACAATGGCGTCTGGACCCTGAGAATACTTCAGCTCTCTTTGTCCTTCCGGATTTTCAGTCTCGCATGCCCCAGTGGCGGCAGTTGTTCAGATCTGCTGGAATGAGAGTGGAGTACATTATACCCACACATGACGCTCAAGGAGAACCTGTGCAGATGTTCGCTGCTCCGGATGGAGCCCTTCTGGTTCTTCCTTGGCCTCTGCTAGTGGTGTACGCCCCGCCAGCTCGACAGCGTGTCAAGCGGGAAAGGAGGACGAGTTCACCTCCTCCTATCGTGCGTACTGGAGAGGCGGCCAGCGTTCGAGACCTGCATCAGCAGATATCAGGAGGCCAGTTTCTCAAAGCTCTGCAAGCGGAATATGGGCGACCTGGTCCACTACTGTACAGACTTTGAGGAAGGAAATCCAAGAAGCTCCGCATCAACGCACTCGTGACTTCTGCGTGGTGGGAGATGTTTTGTGGAGGGTGAGCGCTGGACGCTATCAGTTGGTACTGGGAGAAGATTCACCGCTTCGCGAGGTAGTGCTGCAAGAAGCGCATGCATCTGTTTCAGCTGGACACGCGGGCAGGGACAAAACTCTGGAACGAGTACTGCGACGCTTCTGGTGGAAAGGGGCGGCAGAAGATGTGGGACGCTGGGTGTCATCTTGCGCTATCTGTCAAGCGGTGCGACCGAGAAATTCCTACCCGGATGGATTGCTGAACCCCCACACTATTCCTACGCGACTACAATGGCAAGTGGTCAGCGTGGACTTTGTCACTGGACTCCCAGTCACGGCGCGGAATCACGATGCTTTTCCTACTTTCACTTGTAAGCTCAGCAAAATGGTTCACATTATCCCATTGAACTTCCAGGACAGTTCCGCTGAGGTTATAGCTCGAATCTACTTTGACCACATTTGGAAACTACATGGTACTCCTATGAAGATTGTCTCCGACCGGGACCCTCGTTTTCAGGATGCTATGTGGAAGGAGTTGATGAGACTTATGGGAACCAAAGTGGCCTCCACTACGCCTTACAACCCTCGTTCGGACGGACAAGCTGAACACACTAACCGCGTGGTAGAAGATATGCTACGGTCTTTCGTAGGCAGTAATCCAGAGGACTGGGACTTGTGGTGTGCTAACGTAGAGTTCGCCATAAACGATACGCGGAGCGATGTAACTGGCTTTACCCCGTTTGAGTTGGTTTTGGGGCACTCTCCTATGTCGCAGCTGGACCTGTTCCTGCAAGCGGCTGCAGGACAACACTCCAAGCGTAAGGGTGGAGAAGGTACCGCACACGAGATGGCTAGTAAATTCGCGGCTCAACTGGAGGACGCCCGCACTAAGCTGGAACTGGCGCAGCAACGCCAGCGACATCAGTTTGACCAGCGTCACACCGCCAAATCATTTCAGTTGGGAGATTTGGTCTGGGTAGATGCCAAGCATCTCACTGAAAATATCATGAACCGCGAATCCTTCAGGAAGCCGGGACCTCGCTGGCACGGGCCCTTACCCATCACTCAGAGGTTCTTCAGTGACCAGCAGCGAGAGCTACCCGAAATTGACAGAGGCGCCCCGGTGGCTTATCGGCTCAAGTTGCCCCCTAAATGGCGTATCCACGACGTCTTTGCGCAGCATCGCCTCAAGGAATACCGCACCGCGGATGAAGCTTTTGCGCTGCGTCGGCAAATACCTACTCCTGCCAAGGTTCTCGTGGATGGACAATCCCAGACACATGTGTCTAAGATTCTGGCTCGAAGAGTAAAACCTACGCGAGGAGACAAGCAAGTAGAAGAGTTTCTGGTTCGCTGGACTGGGTACTCTAATGCTCATGACTCCTGGAAGACTCGCGAGTCGTTGAACTACGGGGGTGAACTCGAACAGCTCACAGAGTTCGAACAACTGCGACTATCCCGAGAAGGACAAGCCCGTGAAAAAGCCTTACAGGAGGTCAGAATGCAGCGGAAGCAAAGGCGGGAACGCGCCAGAGCTCTAACCTTCCTGGCCACCTCTGATGAAGGGGAACCCACTTCTCTGGACAACTGCCTACCTTGGGAACAATACTGTCGCTCCTCTGACGCCTTTGTGACGCATCTGGCTCTTCTGGCCTCTGTGGTCTCGACACGCGAGTTGCGACTGCTAGTGGCCACTACCCGGTCTTGGGTACATCACGATGTACCCAAGCCACTCTTTGTTCCGCACGCCATGGCAAGCTCGAAACATTTTAAGTGTCCATATGGCCGATATAGGTTGTCAATAACACACCAATCTTGGGTATAAACCATATGATTGGCGGTATTCGTGTCATAGACATGGGTTTTTGGGGGCGGTTGCCTAGGTGATTTTCCAGAAAATACGAAATTCTCAAGTTCTAAATTCTTGGGTACATCGCTTGGGTACATCGATTTGTATGCATGGTTATGCACATGAAAATTGCATATTTGGTCGATGTTTCATTAGGGCATTAACATAGACCCTTCAAAGCACTTATTTTATCATGGGTCGGTCCCATACCTCACAAGTTATCATACTTCATCATCAAGACTTTTCATCATAAAACAATGTCAAATTTTAGATTTCGCCTCGAAAAAATGCGCGCGGACATGTGTGATGACTCCCACCCATCGATCAATTGAACGAAGGCATATTTATCGGTGCAATGCATGCTATCGCAAATACGATTGCCAAAGAATGAGCTGACAAATATTTTTGGTCATAATAATCGATATCACAGGTCACCTTCAACCGCTCGCGTCGACTCGTCCCCATACCCGATAAGGTACCTCGTGCCGTGCGGCAAGTAAGCAGTTAAGCTTGGGGATCTAGGGTACGCCGAACATGACGAAAATAAATAAATTAAGATATTGTGGTGTAACAAACCTTTAAAAAGTATTCTTTGTGAAGACCCCCCTCCCTCCAGATATGCGAGACTGTGAAAAAGGCGAGTCGCAACAAACCGTGGTAAAAAAAAAAAAAAATGTTTTTTGGGAGCCAAGTTGCGATTTGCATGGGTTTGAATGCACCTGACATGATATATATCCTACCAGGATGCTTGTGACGGCACATTCCCGTGTTCATTATGATGTTGACTAACTATATTGATGATTCGTAACGACAAACCGTTAAATTTATGCCCCCATACCGTCGATTTAGCTTGGGTACATCCCTATGTACCCAGACCCTCTTGGGTACATCCCCATGTACCACCGGGTAGTGGACACTAGTACTTTTCAGTGGTACAGGTAGTGTGGAGAAGAGTTTCCTGTCATGTTATCCGACGAGCACCGTGGTCACCGTAGATCATGATCCTCGCTGGCAACCTACCTACGCTGAGAAGGTTCAGGACTGGGACTTCAAGCGTTACGCGCCTGGTTACTTTGACATCATCTGGGCTAGCCCACAGTGCACAGAATACAGTCAAGCTAAGACCACTGGGGTACGACAACTGCGACAGGCTGATGCCTGTGTACGCCGTACGTTCCAAATTTTCGATTTCCTCAAACCCAAGCATTGGTTTATGGAAAATCCGATGGGCAGGTTTCCCTTTGCGCTGCGATTTCGACCCGTAGTTCGCCGGTTACCTACTCCGTTGTATTGCTCTTACTGTATGTATGGCACTGGCTACCGCAAGCCTACTTGCATATGGACGCAGTCGCCTCCTCCGGTGGACCTGCGGTACTGTACGATGGATACTCCTTGTCTTTACCAACAGACTCTGGGATCACATCCTGAAACTGCTCAACTGGGGCCTCATCCTGGGCAACAAGGAGCGGGAGTCTCCGCGGCTGTATACCCTCTGCCCTACTGGATTGCTTCGCCAACTCTTCGAGCATCTGTTCGATCAGAAAAGCATATCACGCATCCATACGCATGGCTGATCTGTGTCTGGATCTTAGCTGCTGTACAAATGACTCTGAGTTATCATCTCTTTGTACTAACAAGCTAAGAGGGGAGGAGTTGTGCCAGGGAACACTAGCCATGCCAAGCCATTCGATTGGCATATTGTATTTATGCGTACTGGGGCAGTGAAATGGCAATGGGCTCGGAAGGGGACTCCCGAGCCATTGACTTCGTACTATGGGGAGCGAAAGCCTGGGCTCGATTATAGCTGGCAGCATATTATCGTCCACCCTTCTGGAGCGTTACGCCGCTGGGAGCGTAATAGAGGTGGTGGCTGGTTTCTGGAAGACGCCACTCTGGTGAAGGTGCCGGTAGCGCCATTTTCATTACCGATCAGCGTTGCGTACCGGAATCAGACGAGTGTGAGTGACGACGATGAGTATCGCGGAATTCCATACAAGGGGCGTAAGTCTGTACAATCGACGCCTACGAACAGTGACGATTCGGGTGCAGGTGCTGTGACCTGGAGTAAGGAGAAGCTACCAGATTCGGATGACAATGATGACGCGGGTGTCACAGACAGTAATCATGACATAGATACTGCCAGTCCGAAATGGGAGCCTGCTTCGCCTGAATATGATGACACCGAGGATGACGTCAGCGAGTTCGATGACTTGGTGGTTGACGATGCTGAAGAACAAGCTGAAGCTCGAAAGTTGAAGAGACTGGGACTGCAGTTGATCATGGATGATAAGGGTGAACTTATCTGGGTGCCAAAGGGCACCTCTCCGACCTCACCCGTTCAGCCAGGGGATCAGCCTATCACCGAGCAGAAGTCTGAGGCCATATCTGAGGATGCTCCAGCCTCTGTGGTGGAGACTGTTCAAGTACAACCGAAGGAACCATCTGGGCCAGATACTGGATTGACTTCAATGAGTGAAAATAATGCTGGGGTGTCCGAAGTGACGAAGAGGCAACCCAGGAAATATCCTGCCTGTTGGACAGCTGAGTACATAGCTCATTTGAAAGGTTCCCTAAGCATGGACAGTGATGACGAAGAGGTGCAGGACGTGGCTCCTCGTAGGAAGAAGGCAAAGGACAACAAGGGACAATGAAATCAACTGTCTTGATTAGGATTGTCCAAATGTGCAGATTCTCTGATTAGGATTTGTATAGGTGGCAGATGATTATATGCCAGCCGACATAGGACAGATCGATCAGAGATCTGAAAGGCGCGCCTTGAAAGTATAAGACATGAATTGTAGCCCAGTGGAGGGGTTCTAACTTGAAGTAATCATTTGGAGGAGCTGTTGCTCAACCTGTTAAAATACTGGTCAATCTTTCCTGCCATAAAGATATTGCAATTGCCTAAATTGTAGCTTTGTTCACTAGCTACTAGAGTTTACTGAAAGAAATGTAAGTGGTCAACTCTAGGAGCTAGCTAGATCTCAAGATGTGGTTGAGTGCTAAAGCATAAATTCCATGCTAGGATGAGTTGTGAGCAACGAGATAAAAATCAATACTTCTCCTATCTCTAAATCCTCCTTGCCTGCAAGTGGCCGGGTAACGTGCAAGAGAAACCGCCGGTCTGCATGTTGGATTAAGCAGCTAAAAGTAAGAAAATCCTGCCGGTCGATGTAGCTTTGCTGTCTGTTGCACTTTGAAAGGGGATCTCCACCCATGGATTACGTGCCATAAAGAAAACAAACGCTGATGCTCGCAAGTGGCTAGGATACTGTAGTAGGAAAAAATGCTAAAGTGATATCCAATCCCAACTACAGCAAGTGGCTGGCCCCCAAGGGACGCCTCGCCGGTCAATGCAAAGAAATCAATAATCATCGGAGTAATACTCGTCGTCACCATACTCGTCAAAATGCTCAGCGAACTCCCCTGACACACCACCATACTCGTGAGATTCGTAGGCCCCCGCGTCCCAGGCTGCCCACTCCTCTGGGGTATGATCACCATTGTGCTCTTCTCCTTCAGCGAAAGCTGCCTCCGGAAAATTATCGTTTTCAAATTCTTCTGTGTCTGGCTCACGAAATGAAGCTGTGCCCACAGAAAACTCGCGCTGCGGTAAAAAGTCCTCCTCGATCGAGGGTTGCAAAACTCCGCCATAAGATTCCAGCTGGAGACCTGTGTCCAGCGAAGAACCCTGTTCCAATCGAGAATCTGAAAATAACGGAGGGGCCAAGTGGTCATAATCCCTGGCTTCCTCTTCCAAACTGTCTTCAGAATCATCGAAATACCCAACAGGGTACTCCGATTCATCTTCCTCTTCATCAGATGAATCAAACTCCTCAAAAGTGCGTACCGCCCCAGAGCCCATATAGGGAGGCGTCACAGTAGGGGGCGCATGAATATAATGAACTTCGCGACTCACAGGAGGGGCCTGTGCGTGCGCGCTACTCGCCCCAGGGATACTAGGGGAGGGTCTAGTGGTGGTAACCTGGGAATGAACTGATCGGACACCCAAAATCGCGGGCTCATCGCCAACTCCCATCTCACAAAACGAAACCGCTGATTTCCCGGAACTCATGTTATGAGACCCGCCAGTCTGAGCACCACCTATCACTGTGCCACTGTCAGAGACAACTACCTGCAAAATAATAGGTGATGAAACCGCCGACGATGCGGCCGAAAGATCTGAGCTCCGAAAGCGCGAAAGAGCGCGAGCCATAGGAGAAACGAGCGACACAGTGCGCGAGCGGTTCAGCGAGTCCAGGTTCGCCAACTTGCCGTCAATGGAAGCTAGAAGAGCTGTGAGCTCATCGCTCGAAGAAATCTGAGTGAACTCCATATAAGAAAGCGAATACGAATAAGAAATCCACTCAAGAGAAATCGTGGAGCACCACCTCGTCGTAACTGCCCAAAGCCGAAACCAACTGAATCTAAGCGAGAGACGGGAATCAGATTCCTAGTGCCCCAAGAGGGAAGTGTGCTAGGGTAAGTCACGAGACAGTATGATGGCGCATCAGAGCTACGAGTGACGGGTACGATGACAGTCATCAGTGACAGGCATTTATGTGACCAGATGACAAGGGGGTCTGACAGAAATGACTGACAGAAATACCTGACCCGAAAGTGAGTTTTGGTGGGAAAACCAGCAGTCAGAGAAATTGGAGGGAAAGCTGGTATGGCCTCCAATATTGCCAAGTCAGCACAGTTATAATTATTCAGAGTGATATGGAGTGGCTCGGAATATAGTGATGATATAACTGGGCTAGTCGGCAGATTCTATGATGTGACAGATCGAGTTCTCATGAAGTATGATGGGACCTGACAGGAGTCGACATCGAGTTATGTTCGAAAGTTCGAGATCGGAAACCATGGCATAAAGCAGCCGAGCAGGCTGAATGAAACAGTTTTGAATTTGTTACTGTGAACAGCCACACCTGGCTGTTGTAACTCCGACATTTAAGAAAGATCCGATTCACATATATGTATCATGCTTACAGCCATACATATCTCTTGCAGGCTTGAACTAGGTTCCCTGTATTGTTAAGTAGACTTAGAAGCTCTTGGAGAGCACCCCCGAACAACTGGTATCAGCGTGGTTGCGTTAGACGCGACCTGTTAGTGCCGACTGAACTTCGGGTGTACACTTATCGGCACACGACTTCTCCGCGAGGCCTTTCCGCGGGTTCCCACGAGAATTCTGAAGACGACGACGTAAAACACGCTTAATTGCGTCCGCCTTTCGTCAGGGCTGCGAATTTCGACGGAAAATATATCATATACTGTTCCTGAATGCATATACCACACGTTCAAGTGTGATGTAATTCATCTTTGCAGGTACCTTTCCGCGGGATCTGCCTTTTGTTCAACCGAAATCGGCGTCAATCGGCAAAAATTTATCGCCCGTACTGTGTGAGTTCACTGCCGTTTACGTGCGTTCACTCACAGCGCAATCATGGACTTTCAGCATGGAATTCCGCCGCACACGGCTGTAGCGGCTTCCACGGAGCAATCGCAGTTTCTTTCGGCGGCGAATTACTCTGAATCGCTCGACCCAAGAATTGTTTCGCACGTCTTTCCGCAATCGGCTGCGCACACACAACCTGGACTCTCGTACGTTGGCTCAACGCAGCAGCTGGATGTGAATTCTGCGTACGGATTTTTGCACGAACTGCCGCAGCGTAATTTTATGACGGCGCCACCGCAATTTCAGCGGAATTCGTACGATTTTTCCGGCCCCCACAGTGGGTATGACGAGCGCAGCTCCAACGGTAGCCCAATTATGACAACGCCAGCCGGTCAATTTTGGCAGCCGCAGCCCCGTGATGATTTAGCTCACCAGAGGAATTTTCAACAGCAAAATTTTATGCAGCAACAGCAGTACGGTCAGCAGCACCAACTGCCACCACGTGCCTTGTGGCCGCATACCACTCCGTTGCCAGCGGCTGCGTACGGCGTACCAATGGGGTACCCTTCTCCGGGTATGCTGTCTCCCCCGGTGCCGAATCTGCCAGTGCCTGAGCTCTCACCGTACCCCACGGCGTCCGTGGCACCGAATTTGGCCCTGTCCTATCCTGTTCCAGTGACGGAAGCAGCCGTTCAGCTACCACCTGCTGTGACACCTTTAGTGCACGTTGCCAGCGCAGGAATTACCCCCTCGGCAGGGGGGGGGGAAGTGGTGCAAGTACCAGTGAGTCCAGTACCACTGAGTACATTGCCCTGTGAGCCAGTAGGGGTTATTCCGGCACTGGAGACCCCTGTTCATACCCCTATTTTCACTCCGATTGCCACTAAGCTGCAGGACTTAGAACGGATGAACATGGCAGCACTGGCAGCACAATCCGTTTCTGCGACCTCCTGCCCGAAAGCGGGGAATCGGGCCTCCATATCGACCCTTTCCGCCGGAGGCTCTGGCAAAATTCCAACGTCATCGGTGACTGGAGGTGCCACTGTTGTCACTTGCCCAATGGTGGGGGATAGGGTCCCCACGTCGACCCTTTCCGCCGGAGGCTCTGGCCAAATTTCAACGTCATCGGTGTCTGGAAGTGCCACTGTTGTTACTTGCCCAATGGTGGGGGATAGGGTCCCCACGTCGACCCTTTCCGCCGGAGGCTCTGGCCAAATTTCAACGTCATCGGTGTCTGGAGATACGGCTATTACAACGTCATCGGTGTCTGGAGATACGGCTGTTATAACGTCATCGGTGTCTGGAGATACGGCTGTCGCAACGTCATCGGTGTCTGGAGATATGGTCGTTACAACGTCATCGGTGTCTGAAGGTACAGCTGTTACAACGCCATCGGTGTCTGGAGTTACGGCTGTTACCGACACACGAACTGGCTCGACGACGACGCTGGAAGGACTGGCTGTAACCAGCGAGGGGCGCGCTGAACGAACCAGGAAGAGACCAGAACGTACTGAGCTTCTGATCCAGCGCAGCAGAGCCGCTGTCAGCCAGACTGCGACTGGTCAAGCGTCCTCTAGCTCGACTGTCTCGGCATCCTCACCTTCAATGCCGGGACAGTCAGCAAACGCTGCTTTAGCGGCCAAGGCAGGTGTGGCCCCAGTCGCCCAAGCAGGCGCAGTTCCAGCGATTCGCGATCAGAATCCCTCACCTGTCCTGAGCGCCGGAGGCTCTGGCGAGAACCTGACTCAGCCAGCATCAGCCTTGCAACACGCGGACTTTGTATTGCCTGACCCCTGTGTCTCTGCAGAGGACTTTCCAGCACTACCCCTTCCAGCGACACCGCGCCCAGCGATGGAAGCCAGAGGGGAATTGGCCAGCCGGGAATTGGTGGCTGCCCTGGAGAGAGTCGGACCGCAGCTGAAGGAAGGAGCACGGTCTGTCAGAGCCTTGAGAGAATCAGCCCGCCTCCAAGCGTCAGAGCTTCCAGCTCAGCCAGCTCGGCAGGCTTAGCCAGTTGGGCAACCCTCAGTTCCTCAGGGGGACAGGCAGAGATCGCCAGACCGAAGGAAGGATTTCCGGTCGCCAGAGCAAATAGCTCTGGACCGTGCATACAGCAAGTGCGGGAAGGACCAGAAGGTCCGGGTGATCAGATGGATAGAGGGAACCAGCACTGCGTGGAGCGACCACAGTGGGGACAGCGCGGAATCGCAGGCTTCAGCTCCCGTGAGGTTGCAGATAGTTGCACTGTCAGCTGAGGAAAAGAAGACCCTCACGCAATGGTTCTATAATGAACCACGCACCCGGAGCGGGAAGATCATTTGGCATCCGGCCTCCCCGCAGGAGTTGGCTGTGCTACAGGCCGGAGTGACAGAAAGGGAATACAGGCGTGCCCTTAAACACGGGACTCTGCTACACCAGGAAGGGCTACCAAGGAAACTCTTTGCAGGAGTGAACTTTGGCAGAGCACGTGTTAAGGAAAGAGGAGCGACCCCCACCCGCAACACCTTCTCAGCACTCTCGGAACGCTTCACAGCACTCTCAGCGGCTCCAGCAGAGGCCCAGAGGCAACCATCCGTGCCGCAGTGGGAGGAAATACCCAGATGCGGATTGGCATATCCCCCTGGCTTCTCACCAATTCCTCGTTTCCCTCCCAGCAGCGACAGCAGTGGGCCCAGTGACTCCAGCGATTCTACAGTTTCCCCGGAGCGAGGCAGCCGCGGCAGCAGCAGGCGTAGAGGCAGAGGTAGCAGCAGCGGCAGCAGCAGGCGGCAACGGAGGCGGAAGAAGCAGTTAGCCAAGAAGAGGGCAGTCAAGGCAGCAAAAGGGAAGGCTGTAGATGAGGAGCCTGCCTCTCGAGTATCAGCTCTGGAGCCTGAGCTGACAGAAGGGATGGCTGTCAGAACTTTGTTCAAAGACAAGGCTCTGCGGGACCAGGCTTTTGAGTGCCTCCCAGAAGAGCGCCAGAAGGCCGTCGCTCTGGCAGCAGCTCGAGGTGAAGTGGTGAGTTGGGAAGAGGAGGGTTGGGAAGCTTTGATAGCAACCCAGAGGGAGGTTCTGAAGGGAAAGGAGGCCATCTGCGCAGTAGTCCCTTCACCCGAAGAGTCGGAGTGGGTCTGGTATGACTGGACTAAGGCTCGGCATCCCTCACTGAGTCCCGACGAGGCGTGGCGTTTAGCCATAACCACCCGATCTGAGTCCGGAGGATCCCCGTCCAAGTCTGGCAATGATGAAGCATCAGGCTCAGCGTCATCGGCTAAGGCAGCCCCACCAAGCCACGAAGCCCTGGAAGAGTGGAGAGACCCACTGGTACCCATCACTGTAGAACAGGGTATCAGGGACTACGTGAGGCGCCACGATGCTGATGCTCAGACAGCCGTGGCCATAGCCAAACAGTACTCCACTCTAGCGATTAGCTATGGGCACGCTCAGAACCACAGAGCTCGGGAGTCACTGATCAGCCCGGTGATGCAGCTGGTAGGACCCAGACGGGATCAGGCTGTTCAGAGCGGCACGGATTGCAGCAGATGCGGTAGACTGTTGTTGTCACCAGCTGGAGGAGTTAAGGTCGCCTCTGGGTTAGTATGGGACGTCATGCTGGGACCCAACAGAACGTGTGAGCAAATTCCACTCTGTCAGAATTGTACTCAGCCGCCCTGGTCTGGTGCATTGGCCCAACTGCCCAACATCCCAACTCCCAGTGTCACTTTACCACAGTCACAACCCCCTCGACAGTCCCAGCCTCCACCTCCACCAGAGGAACCTGAAGAAGAACCTCCGAACTGTCCACCGCCCCGAAGACCAGTCGAGCAGGAGCAGACAGAGAGGGATCAACAGCGGGCAGACTATACCAAGCTGAAGGAGTTGGAAGCTGAGGACAGATTGTTGCTTTCTCTACGGAAACTACGGGACCGCATCACCACGTACACATGCCCTACGGATAGCCCCAGCGGGGACAGACCATCTGGACATCTGTTAGCTCCCCTGAAGAAGTTCATGAGAGAATTGCAAGATCACTTCAAGGAGGCACTGGTGAAGAGGGCGTTGACGAAGAAGAAGTCCTGCGACGATGGAGATCAGGAAGGGGCCACCATCACCACCGTGCCAGAAGAACTACGACTGATCATCAGGGACCGGGTGGAGGGGTCAGCGCAAGGAGTTCTAACTCAGAAAGTGTTGGCCAACCAGATGCAGAGTCCGGACGACTTAGTGGCCACGCTTGCGCGAGCGTGTGTTACTGACGCTCACCTGAGTATCTTACCCAATATGCTGTCGCGAGCTCGTCAAGCCTCTGGCAAGAACGCTGGAAGAAACGCCGCCACCTTCCATCACTCTCTCATGGAGTCCTTCGACATGTTGGAAATGCTGCATAACCATGGGGTGACGGGACCAGTAAGTAGAGCGGCACTACCGGGTATATTCCTAAGTGGACTGACACCAGAACTGCATGCCAGAGTCCACAAGGAATTGGTTGGAAAGGTGGATTTCAACCAGAGCTCTGGGAAGGTTGGATGGGAGGCAGAGCTACTGCGCAGATATGTGGAGCAAGCTACGATGGAGGAACGCAAGGATCCTGCGCATCTGAAGACTGCCCGCGATCAATCCCCCTTCCCTGTAGCTCCTTTGGCAGAATTCTGGGAGGAAGAAGCATCTCCCAAGGAACAATGCTACGCCATGCCCACGACCACTACTCCAACGGAAGTGGAAGGCCGGCAGCTGCCAGGATCGTCAGTCTACTCTGGCTGTCGAAAATGCAAGTCCAAGGAGCATCTGGCTCGCGACTGCCCACATCAACACCAGCCCCAGCAGAAAGCAGCCTGGGTCAAATGTATCTGGGAGGAGGCCTTCGAGACCTTCAAGAACGCGGGAATAGATACTGGATCTGGCGGGATAGTGGAGCAGCAGCTGGCACTGGTAGCCCCGGAGCACATGGATTTTGCCGAGGGAGAGTCGACGGGGGCCGGTGCCTCTCCCGGACAACGCGGATAGGCCCCCAGGCCCGCGAGGTAAGTACTCCGCACCTCGCCATGGCCATCAGGAGGGAGGCCGACTCTGGAAGAGAACCAGAGAGAGGCAGGCAAAGTCAGACCTACCGGTGGATCACTCACTTCAGAGAGGATCATCGGATGAGGCACGGACCAGGACCAGCGCAGCGAGCGGTGGAGAAGATGAGGCGAGCATTACGCTGGCTGAAGAGGTCACGGCCAATCACAGTGGTAGCACCAGGGAGAACTGAGCCAAACGCTGCGCCAGCACAGGCATCCCAACCAACAGAGGTTCAGATCAGATTTCCTCTGTTCGGCAAAGGGAGTCAAGGAGCCCCTAGCTCAAAAGGGGTGTACCAGCGCGCGTTGCAGCCCCCAGGAGTCAGAAGAGTGCGCTTTAGAGAGGAAGCAGCCCCGCGCCAGCTGGTCGGGAGAGCTCTGCGCCGACAACTGGATCGCGCTAAGCAGCCAGTGCTATCACACGCCCAGCAACGGTTACGCAACGGACACCTGTCAGCAGCCTGGAAAGCAGCACAGACAGTAACGCGCAGAAGGAAGGAAGTGGAAGTGCACGGGCACAGAGTCAGAAGTGCATTGGCGCAGATTCGGGAGCGTGTTGACCAGCTGAGGAAGATCACCCGGGCGCATCAGGAAGCGGAGGCAGCTCGACCTGCGCCATGGCCTGGTGATTCAGAACCAGAAGATCAGGTCACCAGGCAGGCTCGTTGGCAAGCCAAGATAGCAGAGGCCGGCACGTACCATCTGCCGGAAGACAATTCAGATGAGGAGCTGAATCCGCCTGAGAAGGAGCCAGGACTGCACAAACTGGCCAGCATCAGACCAGAGATAGGGGTGGACGCAGGATCTGGACGCTGGGGAGAATGGTTGGATGCAGATGTACTAGCTGCTATGGACGCGAAGGGACCCACTCTGCTGATTTTCTGGGCTTGGGTAGGCAGAGTACGAGTAAAGGTCTTGGTGGACTCTGGAGCTTCTTCTAGCTTCACTTCTGTGGAGGCCGCCAAGAAGTTTAAACTCCAGCCCAAGAAACACGAGACGCCGATGAAGGTGCAGGTGGCAGATGGCACCGTGTACGACGCCAACTCTTGCGTCCGTCCGAAGCTCACAGCCGAGACACGGAAGGGCAGTTATGCCAAACAGGTTACTCTGCGCGTCATGCCATTAGCACTCGGAGTGGACATAGTGTTGGGCGGAGACTGGCTACGAGCACAGAAGAAGGTCACATTTGACTACGCCCAGTATGGTAGCGTGAAGTTCGGACATGGGTCGCAGAAAGTAGTCATCGCGGGTTGCAACCCTGGGTCGTCATCTACAGGGTCTGGGCAGGCCATGGGACTGGTAGAGGCACAGCTTATCAGTACTAAGCAAGCCAGGAAGGACCTGCGAGCTTTGAAGAATAGCGGCGAGGAGGCGTACCTGATGTATCTGGCTCCAGATGGCACGTTTAAAATGGAGGCCACCGACGACCCCAACTCTCCTTTAGAGGCCTCTGCAGCCTTATCAGAGTCATCTTCATCATCATCATCGGAGGCAGAGGGTGACACCGCTAGGCAGAGGGGGGGGGAAGTTACCTCTGACGAGGAAGGCTGCGACAGCGACAGTACAGTAGCAAGCGTAGCCACCCTAATCTCCGACAGCAGTTCGTCTGAATCTGAACAAGATGCAACGGAGCAGGAGGACTGGGCACAGGAGCAGGTGTGTGCTCTGCGACCGGTGACGTGCCCCACATCAGCGCAACCTGCTGTGCGAGATTGGGGACCTTACCCCACAAGGGCCAGATGGGAGGCGTTCCAGATGCTTCCACGAGAGCGCAGGGAGCAGGCTGCACAGCATCACGCGGAGGAATTGGAACCTGAGTGGGAAGAGGAGGCATACTGTTTGTGGAAAACAGGGCAGGCACTGCGTCTGCAGCAGGAGGAGCAGGAGGAGCAGGAGGAGCTCTCAACGGAGGAGCAGAGGGGTGAACCACAGGAGATCGCGCAGAGTTAGCGAGCCAGTACTGGCAGCACCTATAGAAGCTGAGACAGGGCAAGGCAAATATGGGTATAGCTGTTTCAGGAAAGAGGCACCAGCTGCTGCGGCGACACCTAGTGATGAGCGGAACAGCAAAGGTGAGACCAAGGAGGCCAAGCCGGATGATGAGGACGCAGAGGTACCACAATGGATCCTGGACGAGCTGGTGAAGCTGAAGCAGCGGTACCAGGACGTGGTGGGCATGGAGCTTCCCGAGGGCGTCGTGGATCGCGACCACAAATCGCCGCTGCGCGTGGATCCCGAGTACCGTGATGGTGCACGACACAAGAGGTGCTACAAGCTGTCCATGGAAGAGTTGCGACAACTTCGTGGACAACTGGACGAGCTCTTGGCGAAGGGATACATCCGTCCCTCGTCTTCACCTTGGGGCAGTCCAGTCCTGATGGTGCCCAAGCCCTCCAACCCCAAGGAGCTGCGACTGGTGATCGACTATCGCCAGATCAACGAGATCACTGTGAAGGACCGTTACCCTCTCCCTGACGTACAGTCTCTCATCGATGACCTGCAGGGAGCGACTATCTTCTCCACCGCGGACGCTCTGTGGGGATTCTGGCAGGTGCCCATGGAGGAGGACGCAATCGAGAAGACGGCAATGACCACGCCGTTTGGAGCTTATGAGTGGTTGGTCATGCCAATGGGGCTGTCCAATAGCCCTTCGTGCTGGCAGCGAATGATGCAGAAGTACTTGGGCCACCTACCGTTCGTCAGAGTCTTTGTGGATGACATCATGATCTTCTCTCGCAACCCCGAGGAGCACCTGGACCATCTGCGGCAGGTTTTGGAGGTATGCCGACAGAATAAGGTCAAGTTGAAGGAGTCCAAGTTACGATGTTTTAAACGCTCAGTACGTTTTCTGGGACATGTCATTGACCGCACAGGTTGCCGACCTCAGCAAGACAAGATAGCTTCCATACGGGACTGGCCGCGACTGGAGACGGTGAAGCACGTGCGACAGTTCTTGGGTTTGGCTGGGTTCTATCGACGGTACATACAGGGTTTCGCTGACTTAGCGCACCCTGCAGAGGAGGGTAGAAGAGCTGCGGGAGCCAAGGGGAAATCAGAAGACATGGTGGCTGGCCTGAAGGTTGCAGAAGAGGAAGACCCCACTTCACCCCTGGACTTAGCGCTCAGCTCGTCGGACGAGGAGGAAGGTGAGTACCCACCGGTCAGTGAGCCCAAAGTAACCGGTAAGCTAACTCAGCTGAACGGTCTCTGGTGGGCAGAAACACCGGACTTATGGCTGGACGCTATGGTCACAGTGGAGAGGATGGCCGCGCTACCAGCAATGGCAGGAGTCCAGACACGAGCCCAGAGTGAGCAGCGACCAGCAGAGAAGCAGCAGCCAGCAGCGGTACAGCAGCAGCCCACACCAAGGATGCAACCTGGGGAACCCCTGGTAGACAATCAGGACTGGAAGCTGATTCCGTCCGAGTTTAGTCGATTGCAAGCCAAGTACGCGAAAGTGTTGGGTGGACGGTTCCAGGTGGACGCATGCTGCGACCTCATGGGGCAGAACCGGCAGGTGGACACGTTCTGGACAGATTGTCTGAAGGAACAGTGGAGGGGTCGCGTGGTGTGGTGTAACCCACCCTTCTCGGATTCCAAGGTGAGCATTGCTGACATCCTAAGACACTATGCTTCAGAGGCCCGACACGCTCCCCAGAGCACAGCCGCGCTGTTCCTGTTGCCTGACTTCCCGCAGGCTGACTGGCGGCCCCTGCTGCGAGAGTACGGAATGGAAATTGCAGAGACCATACCCCGAGTGAACGAGCAAGGGGAGCCCAACCGGATGTTCGTCTCTCCTGGCGAAGAAAGGGGACACCGTACAGCCTTGCAAGAGTTGCCCATTCCATGGCCCGTCTTGGTAGTGTTGGCTAAGCCGCAGCGAAAGCACTTTGAAGAGATCACAGCTCCAAGGGAGAGACCCTCAGCATCACCAGCGGTGACTCTCAAGGGCGCAGCAGCCAAGATCAGGGACCAGGCAGGAGTGGTGGAACCAGGCATGTTTCTGCGTGCCTTACGAGCAGAGCACAGGCGCAGTGAGTACCTTTCAGCCCTGAAGCAGGAACTACTGGCCACTCAACATCACCGCACCGAGCATTTTCGACTGGTGAGTAACATCATCTGGAGAGTGGCGGAAGGGCGCTATCAGGTGGTCTTAGCTCCCGACTCCCCTCTGAGAGAGCTGGTCTTGAGGGAGGCTCATGAAGCACCTGCAGCTGGCCACACAGGGAGGGACAAGACCCTGGACAGAGTCAGGCGACGATTCTGGTGGCCGCGTATGGATCTGGACGTAGCTGAATGGGTGAAGACGTGTGTAACCTGCCAGCAAACCCAGCCGCGCCAGGGATACCCAGCAGGCCTGTTACAGCCTCACTCTGTGCCTAGTCGATTGTGGGAAGTGGTGAGTATAGACTTTGTTACTGGGCTCCCCACGACAGAGAGAGGTGTGAACGCCTTCGCCACCTTTACTTGTAAACTGAGTAAGATGGTGCACGTGGTCCCAATGGCGTACAACGATAGCTCAGCGGAGGTGGTGACCAGAATGTTCATGGATGCGGTGTGGCGACTGCACGGAGCCCCAATGAAGATTGTGTGCGACCGGGACCCGCGCTTTCGAGATGCTCTGACCCAGGAGTTCATGCGACTGATGGGCGTGAAGGTAGCCAGCACCACCCCTTATCACCCGCAGAGTGATGGCCAGGCGGAGCGCAGTAACCACACTGTGGAGCGCATGCTGCGTTGCTACGTGGCAGAGAACCAGGAGGATTGGGACCTGTGGGTGGCTCCAGTGGAGTACGCCATCAACGACTCCAAGTCGGCAGTGACAGGGTTCTCACCGTTCGAACTGGTGTATGGACATGCGCCAGCGACTCAGTTGGACCTCTTCATGGATGCAGCTCTGGAGGGAGGCGCAAAGAGGAGGAAGGGAGGTCGCACAGCAGCGGACAAGCAGGGTACCGCTCACCAGCTGGCCAAGCAGTTCGCGCAGCAGCTGCAGGCGGCACGAGAAGGTTTGCAACTGGCTCAGCAGCGTATGATAGAGCAGTTCGATGCACGGCACCGTCTCCAACAGTATAAGGTGAATGATCAGGTGTGGGTGGATGGACAGCACCTGACGTTGCCCGGTGACAGGGGCTTGAAACCCAAGCTGCGCAAGTTGCGGCACGGACCTCTGCGAGTAGTAGAGTGTCTATACAGTGATCGACAGCAAGAACTGCCAGTACAGGACCGAGGAGCCCCGTCAGCCTACAGACTGGAGCTGCCTGTGCACTGGAAGGTACATGACACTTTCACTGCAGACAGGCTCAGCCCAGTACAGTCAGGCGCAGATCACTTTGTTAGCAGACGGGAGGAGATGGCACCACCGCCAGTAATGGTAGAAGGGCAGAAGGAGCGCGAGGTGGAGCGCATCATTCGCACGCGCTTCAGAAAGCTAGGCGGGAAAACTGGCGGGTCAGTACAGGAGTGGTTGACTAAGTGGAAGGGATTACCACACAGTCACAGCCAGTGGCGGACTCGAGAAGACCTGGAGGGCAAGGGAGGCAGGCTGGAACCTCTGAGAGCCTTTGAGGCTGATGAGGAGAAGCAGAGGAGGGCTCCAGAAAAGAGGCGTAGGGAGACGCACGGCCAGCAGCAGGAGCAGAGGGCTCAGCTCATGGCAATGAGAGCCCCCACTCCGAAGGTTTACAGTAAGGGTGCCAGTCAGGTGTACCAGCCACATCTCACAACAGTGCAACACCCTGTGAGAATCCTCGTCCTCTTCTGCGGGACTGGATCTGTGGAGCAACAGTTCCAACGACAGTTCGACGGCTGCGAAGTGGTGACAGTGGATATTCTTCCCAAGTGGCAAGCAACATGCACCGAGGACATTCTCCACTGGAACTACAAGCTGTACCCCCGACATCACTTCGACGTAATCTGGGCGAGCCCACCATGTAAGGAGTACAGCAAGGCCAAGACTATAGGAGTACCAGATCTGGAACTGGCTGATCGACGAGTGAAACGTACCCGGCAGATCATCGAGTACTACGATCCAGCATACTACTTCATTGAGAACCCAGCTGGGGATGCACTGCGAGGGCTGCACACGCGACCTGTGATGAAGGGGTTACCCGATCCTCACCCCGTCTCCTACTGTAGGTATGGGACACCTTACATGAAACCTACACATATCTGGACGAACGCCGTGCTACCCGTACCCCTGCTGCAGTGTACTCAAGCAACGCCATGTCCCGCGAGAGCTGTGCTGGGAAAGCACGAGAACACATCGCAAGAAGGAGTTTCAGCGTCCAGAACACGAGGCATGGGGTCAGCGCAAGCAGTATACGCGATTCCCCGCACCTTATTGCACCATCTGTTCTGTGGACTGAAGTTGGGCAAGCGCATGAGCGAGGAAAGTGCAGCAGCTATCATGGACCTCATCGCCACCCTGACAGCGCAGACGGATGAGATCTCGATGCAGGAACAAGATACTGGGGTCTAAAACCCTCAGGGCGCAAAGCAGCGCAAGACCCGCAAAGCGAGAGGAGTACCAGGGCGACAGAACCGTTTAAGCGTTGGCAGCGTAATTCGGGGACGGAACCTCGGGAAACCTCCAGCGCGGAAGGGGACTCAGACCCAAGGACTGAGGGGCACGGGACCCAAGAACCCGAGGCTTAGAAGCCAGGGGGACTCAGACCCAAGGACTGAGGGGCACGGGACCCGAGAACCCGAGGCTTAGAAGCCAGCATCACTGTGCATGTTTGTTGATCCCCAGACAATGTAAATACAGGCGAACTCTAACGCTAGCGAGGACGTAAGCGCGCGCCTAAAAGGGGGGAGAGTTGTGCTAGGGTAAGTCACGAGACAGTATGATGGCGCATCAGAGCTACGAGTGACGGGTACGATGACAGTCATCAGTGACAGGCATTTATGTGACCAGATGACAAGGGGGTCTGACAGAAATGACTGACAGAAATACCTGACCCGAAAGTGAGTTTTGGTGGGAAAACCAGCAGTCAGAGAAATTGGAGGGAAAGCTGGTATGGCCTCCAATATTGCCAAGTCAGCACAGTTATAATTATTCAGAGTGATATGGAATGGCTCGGAATATAGTGATGATATAACTGGGCTAGTCGGCAGATTCTATGATGTGACAGATCGAGTTCTCATGAAGTATGATGGGACCTGACAGGAGTCGACATCGAGTTATGTTCGAAAGTTCGAGATCGGAAACCATGGCATAAAGCAGCCGAGCAGGCTGAATGAAACAGTTTTGAATTTGTTACTGTGAACAACCACACCTGGCTGTTGTAACTCCGACATTTAAGAAAGATCCGATTCACATATATGTATCATGCTTACAGCCATACATATCTCTTGCAGGCTTGAACTAGGTTCCCTGTATTGGTAAGTAGACTTAGAAGCTCTTAGAGAGCACCCCCGAACAGGAAGGGCACGCTCAATGTGAAGATATATCAATAAAGAAATAAAATCCAACGCCAAAAATCAGTTCACGCAAGCGTGAAAGGGTCCATAACCTGCTAGAAACAGCAAGTCAGGCAGTGGGGAACCGCTTGCCGACGGTGATCAAACGGATCACTAGACTCGTATAGAAGGACATAAATATCATGGAGAGACAGACTTTCGCCCCCCCCATAACTAGGGGTAACTGGCTCTTCCTGTGTCACACCTCGCCTTGCTTGTGGTGTCACTTGCATCTTGCCCGGCATCACTTCCGACAGATAATAAAACCACCAAGTTATTTTATCATCTCATCTTTGACTGTGACACTCCGGGTTTGCACTGTCTGCTTCTTGAGTTGTTGTGACCCGCAAATATATCCTATATTTTGCTGTTCACATCAGGTTATGGGCCCACCACTGGCAGGCTCACCCGTTCGGTTTCACTTTCTCTGATCCCGCACCCTGTGCGGTTCACACGCCCCCTTGGCTTCGTGATTTGGCGGCGAGCACCCTTGTCCTCTACGCCTCCATCTTGACCTCGTATGCCTCATCGACACCGGGAATTTCGTCGAGCACCCTGTCCTCGACCCAACATCTACGCGAGCACCCTGTCCTCGACCCGACATCTACTCGAGCACCTTTGTCCTCGACGCTTTTGTCCAATTTTACTTTGCGCTCTGGCCAGCAGCACCTCAACTGCAGCAAAATTGGCTTATCGCACGACGTTTTTGACGTCACCACCGTCTTCCCCGCGGGAATCTACCCCAGATTGACTTTTCCATCGTTCGATTTGGTTATTTTTAGCGAAAGTTACGTTTTCGCTTGGGAACCCTAAGTGTTGGGCTCCAGATTTTACAGCTTACAGCGGCCACGGCTTCGTGTCGTCAGCGTTCGCGCATTTCTGCAGTTGCCTCCGCGCTGCACGTGATTCGACGACGAGAACTTACCCATGGCTACGATCTGGTGGTGTCTGGTGGTGCTCATGCACCAGACACCAAAATCGAGTCCATCAACCACATCGTCAACATGAGCTTTGACCACTACGAGCTCACCCCGCAGCATCCTCCACTCTTCCCTCCACCCTGCGTGCCCCTTGGCCATTGCCTGGTGGTGTTTGGTGGTGTTGCATCCCTCATCCCACCGCTTTTCCTCTCTGCTTTCGCACTTGTGTGCGGCAGAGTGGAGCCACACCGCATTTTCCACTTTCGCCCCCCTCGGGGTGTCCACGTCCCCGCACTCGCTATGTTGGTACCACACATCGTCGCACCGCATCGCGTGGGCGTTGGATGACGACGTCCTGGTGGCGCTCGACTTCGTTCACCATCGAGACCTACGCCGCCGTCCACCCTCGATTGCTGGGCTAGATTCGCCGGCGGGCCTGTGGGAGTAGTCATCCCCACAGCACATGCATGGGCATAAGCCCCTAGAGCATGCATCTAGAGACCAGCGCGGCGGAGCCACTCTAGCTGGGTTGAAAAAGACCTCTTAGGGTCTCAAAAGATGCTTGTTTCTTAGAGTTTTGCCTCTGTGGCCAGCCGTAGGATGCTAGCCCCGGCCTTGGCTAGCTTGCATCGTGACACCTCACGCCTTCGGGGTGAGGTGGTGTCATGGAGAGACAGACTTTCGCCCCCCCATAACTAGGGGTAACTGGCTCTTCCTGTGTCACACCTCGCCTTGCTTGTGGTGTCACTTGCATCTTGCCCGGCATCACTTCCGACAGATAATAAAACCACCAAGTTATTTTATCATCTCATCTTTGACTGTGACACTCCGGGTTTGCACTGTCTGCTTCTTGAGTTGTTGTGACCCGCAAATATGTCCACCCTTTGCATATATTTTGCTGTTCACATCAAAATACTGAGTCTAGGTCACTAGCTGTACACCGAGAATGATACACTGGATATGACGCCTGACTGTACGAATTAGTCAGGCTGTAACTTCTAGCAAAAACTCCAGAAAAGGGATTGGGCATTTCACCCAAAAAGGCTCTCCGCTTGCATCACCATGCGTAAGACTTCCAGTTCCGGCAGGTCCCATCGTTTGCAGTTGAAAAGCCTGTGGTGGCGCTACCTCTCCTAGGATCTTGTGCTACTCTGTGAACTCGCGTATCGTGCATACAAACACCGCATCTTTCTCAGAAGCGGTCATCCGACCCGAAGCGAGTGTCCAAAAACGAATTCGTGCGATATAGATAAGTCATGCATAATATGACTGCCACGCTAAGCATGACTTGATTAATACGATATGAGCTGGCTACGTAACCATGCCTTGATAAATAAGAACACGTGCGTATTCAAGCGCCTAATCATTAATACAAGTCGCATTCATTAATTGCCCTGGATGAAACTGCACGTTTAAATATGGGCATTATGTTCAGGACCAGTTTTTGTGTTTTACTCCGGGTAGATCTGTTCAGCTTCGAGCTGTGCGGGTCGTTAGGCAATACATTAAAGGGGGAACGGGTTTTCATGATAACGAACGTGTTTATTAGTAACAAAATTTTATTGTACAAATATGCGATTTGGTAGATCACATTACGAAAAAGTTAGTACCATATGTGCGTGACGGGTCATCCCCGAAGGGTGGATCCGACTAGATAACTTACTAAGGTGTATCTAGCCGAATTCAAAAGTTCGACCCTGTGCATTTTGGAGGTGGCATAGAGGTTGGCAATCACGTTGCGATGACACGCTACACGTGCTCCTAAATCGCATCAAAGAGCTGTTGGAGGTGTCCAATATGAGTTACCACTCAGACCACTTTGATGGATGCCGTGTCCAAACGCGAGGCTCGAGACTAATGTTGGGTGCTTTGTCAACGTGGAGAAGAAATAAAGCTCAAGGCAAGTAGACTTGGTCTGCGAGGAAATACTAATAGGGCGAGAGTACAATATTGTGTTCGAGCATTATATATCAGTGATGCTTACCCTTCTGGATTAGGACGACGGGCATTCCGCTCTTTCTGTTGCTTGCTGGGCATTGCGGGGCTTTTGGAACTCCTTCTGCACCGTACACGCTTGAAACGGGAAGACCACATCACCGACGGGCGCCTAAGAAAATCGCTGGAAAAAGGGCGGCTTGCCAAATAATATATCACTATGGCTTTCTCTACTGTATTATTGATGGCAAATCGAACCTCGCTGACGTGGCATACTCAGTGCCATATCCCTACCCGGGAGTCGAACCCGGGTCGACCGTAAAAGGAGGTAGATTAATAACAACTAGACCATATAGTGTTATACGGAACGACCCGGGTTTGTCGCCCGGGTAGCGCTATATGGCACTGAGTATGCCACGTCGGTGTGATTAGCTTTGCCATCATAAACTTCATCCGTTGGAGCTTTTTTGTAACCGAGGTTGGTGGTTGGTTGGGTCGGTTGGTTTAAACTCCCAGGGATTTAGTTTATGACGATGGCAAAGCTAACCACGCTGACGTGGCATACTCAGTACCATAGCGCTACCCGGGAGTCGAACCCGGGGCGTCCGTTTAAGGAGGTAGACTAATAACAACTAGACCATCTAGAGCTAGATATATATTGGATGACTGGTCAGTGGTCGAGTTTGAGCCTCGAGAGACCAAGGTCACTCGATTCCGACAGTCGGTTGTGCGGTTGTGCCACGCAGACACTTCAGAGTGAGGTTGCGGTGTCACGGAGAGTACGATTTATGTCACAGAGCGCCCCGCCCCCTGTAGGTTGGGGGGGACGCGTACTCCTTCGTTAGTCACTCTTCACTGGCCACGTCGTGTCACGATTTGGAGATCCGACCCTGTCACTCACGCCATACGAAACCAACTACCAACCACCAACGTCATCAATGCGCCGATGTAGCTCAGTGGATAGAGCGCACGCCAAGTGACAGTGAGATTCTGGGTTCAAAACCCAGTCTCGGCACCTTTTCCTCGAGTCGACAGGATCTGTTTCTCCATCAGGTTATGGGCTCTTACCCCGTCTCCACGCACTGCGTATTGGATGACTGGTCAGTGGTCGAGTTTCAACCTCGAGAGACCAAGGTCACTCGATGCCGACAGTCGGTTGTGCGGTTGTGCCACGTAGACACTTCAGAGTGAGCTTGCGGTGTCACGGAGAGTACGATTTACGTCACAGAGCGCCCCGCCCCCTGTAGGTTGGGGGGAAAGCGTACTCCTTCGTTAGTCACTCTTCACTGGCCACGTCGTGTCGCGATTTGGAAATCCGACCCTGTTACTCACACCATACGAAACCAACCACCGACCACCAACGCCATCAATACGCCGATGTAGCTCGGTGGATAGAGCGCACGACTAGTGACAGTGAGATTCTGGGTTCAAAACCCAGTCTCGGCACCTTTTCCTCGAGTCGACAGGATCTGTTTCCATCAGTTATCAGAGGACAAGGTCGTGCCAGTCTATGCTGCACACATCGCCAATGAGTACTTTCCAGAGTGTGTGCGGGCTTATGAGGACGTGATTGGCCTGAGCATAGAGGGCTTGGGAGCACTTCCGCTCGGTTAGGAAGAGGGACCTACACATTATGAACTGTGAACAACAGATGGATGTCAGGTGATAAAAACAAGTCCAGTCGCACAATAACTCAGAGTATGAAAATTCGCATTGCAAAGAAACATATATCTAAGCGAAAGTTCCCGCACGACCTACCAATAGGCATTATGCACGGGAGAAATAATGAGGCAGGCAGTCAGCATCAGCGCAGCTTGCGCCAGTACTGGTGCGTATATGAAAACTTTGATTCGACGTGTTTGATATCCTAGTCGTTGAGGCGTCTCCTCCACCGTCGCTACGTACTTCTTCACGTACTGTTCGACTGAAGGAGTTTATCGGCTACTGGAAGCTCTGCGTCTCGATCTGAACTTGCCAGGCTTCAACGCCACGGCCTGAGATATCAACTGCTTCGGCTCGTATGGGATTTTACTCCCCCACCAACGCTTTGTCTTCAGGAATTTCTTGCTTGCGCGAATTCGGACTCCTGCGTTGTTGAACAGAACCGCTGAGCGAGTTCACGCGAACTGCTAAGCTCACCCTACGTAACAAACTGCCCTTCAAGCTGTGTCCTTATCACATGATCCTGTTATTGAACTGCTCGGAGCACATCCCAGCTTTTGAAAATCCACAAGACATTTTTTACGTAAAATCAGCAGCTGCCACGTGGCGGAACTCGTCTCGCGCATTGTAAGGCACCGCGGTACACACTGGTGGTGCGTACGCTTTGTCGCGGTAGCAATGTGGCAGCACCAACTTACGAAGTCCGCTTCGTTTCCGTCCGCGTGCGCGGTTCGATGTGACATACGTTGATCATATATGCCACATGCATCATCGGGCATGTCATCGTCATCAATAGCCATTCACAAGATATTGAATCGAACACCCGCATGAGTGGAGCGGGGGCAGATCCCTTGCGGATTCAAAACGGGAACAGCACGTGATGATAGACGCTGCTATTGCCATCGCCTTCACTGCGTTTGTTGGGATCGCATACGCAAACAGTTCCCACGAGCCAGACATGGTACATCCCAAATTGGTGCTTGTCAAAACATAGTTTTCAACACCTCCCCATCATTCATATTTGTTAGTTAATTTCCTATGGGCCAGGAATATTTCAGAAGGCACGTTTTTTATTTCGGGTCCTATAAAAGTATGGTTACTCAAAAATACCATTACATCACATACACACGTTCGGACTACATAATACCGTACATCAGGAGAGGTGCCTATTTAATAGAACAGTCCATGACACAAAAAAAATGCTTATCTTATTAGACAAAGAGCAGACTCAGCGACTGGCATTCCGAGCGAGGTCTCTAATTCTATAATTAGCAGTGACAAGTAACAGCAGACAAAGCATTCAAGGTATTATTTTAATCACTAGTCTATGCCTGATCAGAAATGTTAATGCTTCCTAATAATTACACAGAAGCGTGTAAATAATCATTACAATTAAATTTGAGAATATATTTATTTGTGCCGCAAGAAAATATTTGACCAATGCAGCTCTCTTCCAGCCATGGGCAGTCACAGAGAATCAGTTGAACAATTTTTGCTGGGCTAAGGCGAACCTATAGGGTCCGGAAATTTCTAAAGAACAAATGACACATAAAATTTCAAAAGTGGGGGAATCATTCTGGCCAGCGCCATAAAAACAAAAAGAATCTAGTTGGTGTACACAGTCTTTCCCATGTGGGGATCCATGAACAGAAGCTCCTTGTAGGTGGCCAGGGTCCATTTATCCGCAGGCACCAATGCCTCTGTCTCATCGCATGTTACACGAACCGTTTCCATAATCTGTCCAGGAGGTTTGGTAGGGCAGTTAGTGTAGTGCTCGCATATCGCAACAACTGTATGTGATGGATGCATGCATGTCAGCACCAGCGCATGATCCATACGTACCACATACGGGGATGTGGACTCGCTTAAGAGCCATGCTCATAGTTCTCCTGATGCAAACTATACGTTCAACATCTGCATTTAGTAGGCATCCTTTCTGACTTCTTTCTACGGACAGGTGCAACAGATGCATGGGCGGATGTGCATAGGGGTCTGCCCTCACCTCTAGGCGGAGCTTGCGCGCGAGCTCAGCCTGAGCTGCCTCGTCACCAGCTTCGTGCACTGCCTTCAACCCCTCGGTGACCATCACCACTCCTTTCTTGAGCTCCTCGTCGCTCATGCCAGCGGATACCGCGGAGGGGATGACGTGCTGGTTGATCATGTCAATCATGCACAGCGCCTCCATCTCCACCAGGCCAGTGTACGCCTCCAGCAGAACCGTCTGCCTGGCCGCGCACTCCTCCTGCACGTCCCAATGCACCGTTAAGAATGCCCGCGTGCATCTTCGCCGTGAGGCGTTTCTCACTCGTCACAAGTCACAACAACACAAGCCTCCATGCTGGCACTGATCTGTGAAGGAGAGCCCGTGCCTGCTATGACAACACGAGCCTCCATG